>JANHGB010009027.1:0-13223 GCA_026283785.1 Coracopsis vasa
ATTCCACACCATACGACATCTGCTCAGCAATAAAAGCTAAGAGAAAGGAGGGGGTCATTTGTTATTGCGATGTTTGTCTTCCGGAGCAACCACTATGCACCCTGAAGCCCTGCTTCCTTGTAAGTGGCTGGACATTGCCTGCTGATAGGAAGTAGTAAAAAGAAATCTTTTGTTTTCCTTTGCTTACATGCACAACCTTTGATTTTGCTTTATTAAACTGCCTTTATCCTGATCCAACCCATGAGGCTTTTTCCATCTTATTTTCTTTGCACCACTACCACCCCTCCCCCTCCATCCGGCAGAGGAGGGCAGTGACAGAGTGGCTTGGTGGGCACCTGGCAGCAGCCGAGGTCAACCCACCACACCTATGGAAAATAAAGGATTTGTTATATCACATTCTACTTGGCATACAATATTAGCACAGGGAACATTTGCTAAAGGTACTGTTAAGTGAAAATACTTGTTACATTATGCATGACTTCCCAAAGCATTGACTACATAATATCCATCATGAAATTCAGAATATAAAACTAAATTTAGAAAGAAGTATAATCAGACCTGAGATCAGGATGCTGACATCTCCAGTTATGAGTTTTAATTAAACTTGCTTTTTGTATTAAGTCTATTTTTATTACATAGGCACAGAATTGCATTTTATAGATTATGCATAACTAAAAAGATAAAAAAGCTATTTGTAAATGCCTTTTCTTAAAGGGATTTCAAAACTCAAGTCAAAGCTCCACAACTTCTCTTCATAGTTGTGATCAAGAGGCACCACTGCTGAACACATTCAACCTCTTTGAGGGCTTCAGTCACCTTGCTGGCAATCTTTCAGCTCCCCAAATATTGGTTCCTGTGACAACAGGCTGATAGAGGGCATAGATTACTTTTTCATCAGGAAGTATATTACCAAAAAATAAAAGCGAAGAGATTCTTGTACATCTCTGATGCATCAGACTAACCCTTGGATTCCACAGTTTCTGTCCTTTGATACCAAGGATCTCTCCCTACTAAGCAGATGAGGTCTTAATCTCTCTGTATTTTGCCACGCGATATATCACATTTAAAGAATTTTTGTAACTTCCTACAATTACAAATAAGAAACAAACAGGTACCTTATTTGTGAACTTTATCTTCTTTCCAATGTAGGTAGAATGGCCAGAACCACCATATTGCATATGCTGTAATAAGTCTAAAGACATTTCAGCTTATCAGTCTTAAATCCCTGGTTTCTTCAAAAGGTGTAAGAGTTAAACAAATGGCCCGAACAGAATACTTCTACAGGTGGATAAAACTGGCATCTTAGAGGAATAAATAAGAGTCATCATGGGCACATTTGTGCAAAACATAGTTGAAAGCAGTTAATTCTGGAACCTTTCCAGCACTGAGAGGATGGTGACTTTTTCTTTTTAACTGAATGGTGATTTGAGTGCAGCAACAGCATCAGCCTGTGTGAATGTTCAGCTCACTGTACCTTACTGATACTGTGATTCAAATATATATATTTACAATACCATTCATAAAGAATAATATTACAAATGTGTTTTCCAGCAGGTCATACACATTTCTGAGAGAGACTTAGCACTCATTATTTTTTCACACTTTTACAAACAAAGCATTAAACAGGAATTACTCAAAGCTGGTATGCACACACAGGCTGGGATTGCTATGAATAACATCAAGCATTGGAGAGAGAGTAGGCCAAGTGAGGTGCAAACTGTTTGAAAAATCATAGCCTGTGAAGAGCACACTGGCCCCCCACAGATGCCATACAGAAGCCTGACGTTCCCTCCTCCTCTGCACGCTGACCAGAGGAATTTTCCAGATGTCAACGAAAAATAACTGGCTAACAAAAAGCAAGTTGCACACATACTGAGCCCTTTCATGCTTTTGCAGTGTAATAAATGTTCCACTAATCTCTACAAAATTATCCTTACTATTTTCTTGCCCATTTAACAAAATCAATGCATGTTGGTATATGACATTTTCAACATTTCTTTGTTGCTTTAATTACCTGTTGTATTATTCTTTTCATTTCAACTAATTCCTGTTTAGTCTGTTAATAAGAGCAGTAATTTACTCTGTCATACATCAGTACCATTTGCATAGGTACACCAATTCGATGTTTTCCTGTAGTCAGGAAACTATAATGTTAATGGAATTATACAACTGAAAGAACAGTAGACTACACTGGAACGGCTGAAACACTGATTATGTCAATAAATTCACACATAAGAAACAAAACTTTATTACCCATTCTAATCAGGCACGCTTATTTCTCCAGGAGTTCTTCCAAACGGATGTAAACATCATTTTCAACAAATTATCTTTTCATAGAATGCTCAACCCTATTTGAAGTTGCCCAAAACCATAGTAAGGTGTGATCCCCTGTGGTCCAATGATAAAGAATATGCAACTGCTTCAGTTACCTTCAGTCAATAGGTGAGCTTTCTTCACACAGTTGCACAGTCTAGCACTCCTATGGAGATGGGTCAGCAGCAATTTTACGACACAAGATTAGTTCAATATCTACCAACTCATTCTTAAATGAACTGACATCTCTCCATCAGTAATCAACATTCACAAGATAAGTTATGAGCAGAAAGCAGCCAATTTCCAGCTAGGATTAGCTCAGGGGAAACAAGTATATTTGCTTTAATCTGCTCTAAGTGCAAGCATAAAGCACAGTCGTGCTCCAAAATCTGACTGTCATGAGTCCATATTCTCCTAAATGAAGCTAATCCTGATTGCACACATCTAAATGCTGTTAGCTTTTACTGTTAGCTTTTACTGTTACTTTTTGCTGTTAGCAAGAGTAGCTTCTTGCAGCAATTCAGGATCTCAAAGATATTTTTAAGTGCTAAACCGGACATATCAAGGATCAGATATTACAACACAGCTGATCAGACTTCCAAATAACTTCCAAAATCTAGTCAAGACAAAGCACTTGTATTCCAGCATGTACCGCACTCATCAGGTTACAACTCACTGAGAAGCCAAGAATTTAACTCCAGTTGATCTGTGCCTATTCAAGTAGTGTTGCTTTGCCTGTTAAATTTTTAAAAAATAGTTAACTATAGTGCCCTACCTTTCATCCCAACATAGATGATGCTCAAAAGAAGACTAAGCTCAATTGTTCTTAGCTAATTACCTGAATAAATATAGACTTTGAAAATAAATCCTAATTATAAATGCTAATTAGTAGAGTATGCAGTTTTTCACAGCTACTTAAAAAGTACTTTCAGGCACCTTTAGAATCAAACAGAATTCTCATGCCTCTGTCACAAGCTGTTCAAGTTTAGCACTTTCTTTCTAAACACATAGACCATTTTCATAACATAATGAAACTTTGATGCAAGCAGTATTTACACTGACCTGTTTAAAGAAAACAGTTATATTCCTAGAAATAAATAAACAATGTGACAAATAATGGGCTACTTGCAAATGTGTTGAATTTAAAAAAAAAAAAAAAAAGAATCACAAGGTCACTTTCTTCATTTCAGTTTCATTTCTGATTACTGATGAGAAGAAAACTATAAATTCAAATTACTCAACTCATCTGGAATATCTGACATAGACTGTGCTTCCAAGCTTTTTTTCTTTGAAATCACACTGCACGCAGGAGACCTATCCCCCTTAGTTGTTCAGATGTTTATAGGTGCACTGTAAGTCACCCCCATTAAAAGGCCTGTGATTTAAGGCTATAAATAAATAAACAGAAAGATATTTTACTACTTATGTTATAAAAAGTCCACTGTGTCTCACTGAAGAGGTAGCCACAAGAATCAGCTGATGTATTATTTCATTTATAATGTTGCAATACCCTAAGTATGCTATAAAGTAGGGTTTTTATGAACTTCTCATTCAAGAAAAATAAATTAAAAACTATTGCCAGCATGCAACTGTTTCAGTGCAGTTCTGATTAACAGAGCTGCCATAACAACATATGCAAATAGAAGACTAATCTATTAAAAAAATACTCAGGACAACATTTGGATGACTGGAGGCTACAAAATCACCTCCAACTAAATGCATTTGCATCAAGCAGTTTGCTTTACAATTATGCTCCAGGGGACTACAGCACCTCCCATATGAAGACAGGCTGAGAAAGTTGGGGCTGCTCAGCCTGGAGAAGAGAAGGCTGTGTGGAGATCTCATAGCAGCCTTCCAGTATCTGAAGGGGGTCTATAAGGATGCTGGGGAGGGACTCTTCATTAGGGACTGTAGGGATAGGACAAGGGGTAATGTGTTAAAACTTAAACAGGGGAAGTTTAGATTGGATATAAGGAGGAAGTTCTTTACTGTGAGGGTGGTGAGGCAGTGGAATGGGCTGCCCAAGGAAGATGTGAATGCTCCATCCCTGGCGGTGTTCAAGGCCTGGCTGGACAGAGCCTTGGGTGACATGGTTTCGTGCGAGGTGTCCCTGCCCATGGCAGGGGGGTTGGAACTTGATGATCTTAAAGTCCTTTCCAACCCTAACTATTCTATGATTCTATGTGGCTCACAGGGACATGGATTAGTAGTGGTCTTGGTATTGCCAGGTTAATAGTTGGACTTGAAGATCTTAAATGTCTTTTCCAACCTAAGTTATTCTATGATTCTGCGATTTTTATAAGTATCTGGTTAGATAATACAGAGAAGACAGACAAGACTTTTCTCAGACATGCACAGCAACAGGACAAGGGCAAAGGACAGGTTGGAACACTGTAAATTTCAACTGGATGTTAATATTTATTTCTTTTAAACATTGGGATGGTCTAAAACAGAAAATGCAAAGACATTATGGCATCTGTATTTTTGGATGTGTTCGAGGCTCAACTAGACAAGTTGATTTGGTTACACCTGCTCTGAGCACGGTATTAGACTTCATAATCTTTGGTCCAGCCTGAACTATTCTAAGATCTTATGCTCACGCAAATACTTTCAGGACCTATTTCCTTTATGCAAGGGCCTATTTGAAGAAAACTTATAAGAAAATGGTTATCTGTAAATGTTTTTCCCCTGTCAAACTGAGTTGAAATTAGCCAAGAGACTGGGCATAGAGTTTCAGAGACAGCAATTATGTAAATCATGTTCCATAGAAAACCAAGAAAAAAATGAAGTTCATCAAATGTTGGCATGCATTTCTTCAGAATAGCCCCATAGAGATTATATTTAACTTTCTTCCATCTGAAAAAGTAAAAGATTCAGAGAACAAAGCTTCATTGTTGAAAACATTAATTTTGGTCTCTATTAGCCAAGCCCCAATCAAAGCTTTCTTTGTGAGGTAGTGAAACCTTTTTATTCTCTTACAAAACACTGTAGAAACAAAGACTGCACATAAGGGGATAAGGAGACCAAAACTCAGCTGACTTTTTCAGTGCAGCTCCAAAACAAACTACAGATCAGATTCACAGCTGGTGTCAATCAGACCAGATCATCTAACCATCAGATGAGCATCTGGTCCCATATGCAAAACTAAACAATAAAACCTGTTTATAGAAGAGAAGAATTAATATGACAGCTTGAAAACAGTGCTTCACACATTTTGACAAAACTTCTTTGTGGGTTATATATTTCATCACAGCTTTAACCCTGGAAGACCTTATATGCTAGAGACTAGTCTTTTGGCCATGGTAGGTCACATAGCCCATTCATATAGGTATTCCAGGGCTTGATGCCTCAGCCTTTGCCTCGCCATGCTTAGAAGACATCTCACATCATCAGCATGGGTGTCACCATCATAAATCTGTTTCATCCTGGCTCCTATAGCAGAGACCACAGGAGGGATTCACACTGTGCAGCAAAGGGGTCTGTTGTCAGAGTGGCAAGACACATGCCCCATCACCAGGATCTGTTCCAGGTCACACAATAGATACCTTCCAATAGTGGTTTGATGGTGGTTTGTAGATGCATTTCATTAGTCTGGCAGCCCAGATCTGCTAAATTGCAGGATGGTGGCCACCTTAGCTTCATACACAGTGGAGTGTTAGTGTCAGGCTTCTAGTAAGACAAGTATTCAAGAATAAGAAAAGGCCAAATCTGTGGGGTTTTGGTTTTCTTCACAGTCAGACTAGACAGCCTAAATAGCAATTATATACTATTAACAGTAATAAACTCAAAGACAAAACATAGATAGGCTGCCTTACATGATAAGATAAATGAGAAGGCAATTCAATTTGTATTTCAAAATCAATTCATTCAGTATTAGAAGCTGAATAAACCAAACCCACCTAAACATTATTTTTAATTCACTCATTAAAATCTAATGGTGTGAAAATATCCATTTTGGATGAAAGATGAGCTGACCTGGAATGTAAAACACTCAGTTTTATGAGCCTGCTTTACTAAACCTGCAGAAGTTTTTATGTGTACTAAGCAAAGCAGAACATGAACATACACATCCCCATAACCTGTCAAGTATGGATCTCACAGGTATGAAGACCATATTAGCTGGATCTAAGAAGGTAAATCAGCAAACCTGATAACTCTGTGCTTGTTTCTTCCTTCCTGCCCCTTGTACGCTCCCAATCAATACCTTCCTCACCCTCTGTCTTGCAGAAACTTCACTTAACTTAGAACCTGTCATTAAAAAAATCTTTGAAAAAGTCTTTGCCAAAACTAGCAGGGCTAGAAATTTAATTTAAAAATACAAAGAAATCAGGCAAGTTTGTGCAGAAAAATGGCTCCAGAAGATATATCTTTTGCTATTCAAATGTGAAATCCATAGTGAAAGTGAGAGACTTCACAATAGTGCAGATATATTCCTCTTACCAAAAGCGACCGTCATTCATCATAATGTGTGAGGAAAAATTAGTATTCTTTCAACACGAAATTTCAGTGTAAAAAATCTATATGTGCTTTATGTTTTAAAGGCTGATGAAGAATCCTGATGGTAAAATTATCTACAAACATAGATATAATAAATACAAGACCAAAATGCAGCATTCAAGCAAGAGATCCATTTCTCTGTATTTTAAGTCACACAACTGTAAAATGAAACTCTTAGATAAAGCACTTAAAGGCTGCTTTTTCTAACCTCAAGCTGGACCCAGATTCTTCACTAAGTATCTATTTAAAAAACAATACACTTGATATTGCTGCCAGGATAGTTTCACCGTGCACTTTATCACAGCTGTATGTATGAAGCAACTGCAGGTTTTAATTTCAGGTTTTCTGAACAACACAGAATTCTATCACATAAAAAAAGCCCCTAACAAACAAAACACAAGAAAACCCACTGGATATGTTTATTAACATGTATGTTTCAGTAGCTATTGTAGGTTTCCCAATACTAATATCTGTCTTAACATATATTACTTCTTATCCTATAGTTAAGCTATGTGGCTAGGTTAATGGAAAGTCTCTTGAGCAAAGGCTATCAACAAGATTTCTGCCAGCAAGTGGTAAATAAAATTGTTTCCAAATACATAAAAAGTGTTTTTTATTTAAACAGGAGCAAAGACAGTAGGGATATTTTTCTCTGATTTTTCAGTCAGTGTTGTAGGAGAATTGCCATTCACTGCCCAGGAGATGCTGTGAGTTGAATCAGGGGACAGAAGGAGCATTTACTGGATTTGATTGTTTCCCAACATTTATGAAAGGGACTGTCTGAGTCCAACTGCAAACAGAAACTAGCTCCTGACTCAGGAGCTTGTGTGGAACAAGAGAAATCAAGCTGCAAGTTACAACTCAGCTGAAAATTGCTGAGTTTTGGAGTCTGAAACAATTTGGCTTCACTTGTCCACTTATTATTGCAGTTAACGTTGCATTCAAGTGTGCAAATATATGTGTCTGCTAGTGTCTTGATGACAGGAAGACAGCAACTTTATTTTCAGAGTTTAAAAGGGTGCATTTTTTTTTACTGCATGGTAATCAGTTGTGTGCACTATAACATAAAAAAAGATGGAAGGAAAGAAACTATAGCTTTATCGTGATCTAACGTGTGCGATGCGTGCATTTCAGCAGCACCCACTGTTACTCTCACCCAACATAATTGATTCTAATGCAAAAGAGCAGAACTTGTTGAATGTACTTGGGCACGCAGTCTCAATGCTGAAATGGCAGGCATTGAGCACAGCTACCTCCTCAGGGAGGCACTTAAAGGCCTTCAGGGCCTTTGAGGTCTGTAGTGAGCACCTAAGAAGCTGTCCTGGTCTCTATAGAGCATAAGGTGGATGTTGAGCCATGCCAACTCTGTTATTATTCCCGAGTGGCTGTTTCCTGTTCTCTCTAATCTCAGTCAAGAATCACTAACAGAATTCATGCCAAGAACTCCATTTATTCATTAGATTCTGTGTAGTTGTCAAAATAACATTCAGGGTTTGGAAAAGCCACATGAGAATTGCTTAATGTTCTTGGAGGAGGAGGTGAAGTGAAGAAGGACGTAAAGAGCTTCAAAACCCCTGGCTTATATGGGAGAGGGTACTGGGATGTTAGCTTTTCCATGAGACTTTGTGATTTTTAAAGGGGTGGTAACTGTCAACAAACAGGCTTACATTCGTCTCCTATAAAAAAGGAGCAATAACATTTCACAGGAGAGGAAAAGAGGGAATTTGAGTTATATCTATAGGTGAATCTGTAGAAGATGGAAAATACAAGCTGACATTCATGTACAAAAGACCCTTAAATGGGATCTGGTAATTGGAACATTTATAATCCATCTGCTGGACACACAGAAGGAAAGAGTTCAGTAAGGATCATTTTATGTCTGTCACACATCAGGTTTTCTAAACGTTTGCAAGTGCTATTTCAAATTTCGTGGATAAGTATTGCTTGGTTTTGCTGTAGTGTGGGTTGAATGAAAGGTGATTTCAGGGTAAAGGACAACTTCAGGGTAAATAGCTAACACCAAGACGTCATTCCTGTGCAGTGGAAATTCTTGTAACCACAGACCTGGATTGCTCCTCTGACACCTGTCACTTTGCCTCTGAGAGAATGGATTGGCACAAGGATATATGTCAAGTTGCAGGCTGACATATTGAAAGTCTTACATGGAGAGCAAAATCAGTTCACCTAAAACAAATACCCACAGCTCATCAGCTGTATATTTCTGCATACTTCACTGACTAGATCTCCACTGACTACAGTGAGAACTTAGATGCTCTGCAGACACAGAGACAAAATTACACCCAAGATGTGCATTGGACAGATGCTCCACAGGAGCTGACAGAGCAAGCAAAGGAAGAGCTCTCTTTCAGCAGCCAGCATTTGCTAAAAAAGTCTTTCTGGAACTGGCAAAGTACCTTGTGAGGAGCATCAGTAAAGTCCAAGGGCCCTAAATGACTGTAAAACTGCAAATAAGCACATGCCTACATAAATCACTATGGCACAAAAAGCCCTGAACTGGTGGTGACTGAGTGTCTTAAAGAGATCAGAGCAGTGCAGTGGCTTTAGCAGCGCTGCGGATGAGCCAGTCAGCCTTTCCCTCTAGAATGGTGCACTAGTATGACCGCAGTGCTACCGTAACACTACGCTGTTGATCTGGGCTTCAGTTTCGTATTTCTGCCTGGCACCGAGCTACAGTACACAGACACGTCCATTTGGAGATCTTTAACTCCACTGTGATTTATAAACACACCCTGTTTATAAATGCCAGAAAGTGAGCACCAAAATATCTCAACTCTGAAAGCTCTGAGAAGCCAGGGGATGATTTCCTATGTGAGGAAGAGCACATCTGATGCACTACAGAATGAAAGGCAGGAGAAGCCAGTATCTGTTTAATCATGCTATCATAGCCAGCAGCCCCAGAGTTAGAAATAAAGACAGAAGAGGAGACTTCAGTCATGAATCTATTAATCTGTTTCTTAAGAGAACAGACTTTTCTGCTAGTGAAATTTTACTGTGTTGCTGAAGACACTTAAATATCCATTTAAATAAAATGGAACTACATTTCCCCTCTTGAAACCATCTGACTACTGAATAAAAGAGGAGCAATTCCTCCTTTTGCCCCTGGGAGTGATATCTAGGCCAAGTGTCTTTTGGCACTGTAGAGGCTCCTCAGCATGAGCATCAATTCCCCTCAGTCTCCACTGTGCAACCTTTTTGACTAGATGAGTCACTGCATATGTACATCCAGGCTGCAAACTGCCCTGTTCACACAGTCTTGGGATAGGGCTGTATGCAGCAGTCACTCTATTTCTGACCTTGTACAACATATCCTGTATGCCAGATTTACTGTTCGGGTACAGAATGATTCTTGATGCAAGAGAATCAGGAGATACCAGATTGACACAGAATATTACTTTTGTATATTAACAATGAGTGGATCTGGTAGTTACAAAAGGTTCTGTATTTAAAGCACATATGCAATGAGTCCTACAGCCTCCCAGATAACGGAAGCCCAACAGCACATGTGCAGACTGAGCACCTGACATACAGCACATTCTTTCCGCTCTTGTGCCAGATGGTGGAGTATGGGTAGAGTAGAAAAAACCTACAGAAAATGGTTTCTGGAAACAAGCTGGTCTTCCCACTAGGACAAATTTTGTGCTGTCTTATTAGCTAATCTTGGAACACGGAAAGACTGAACATCTCTCATTCTAGGCGGGAGGTTACTTAGAAGTTGGGTGTCTCCCTACCTGTCTTCTGTCTGAAGTATCTGGTTTACATTGGACTGACATTACTGTGGGATACAGTGTAATTACTCCCAGGTGCAAGTCTTTCTAGCCTAAATACCTAGGGTAAGGAAGTCACTCAGTTACCCTCTGTGTCTGCCAGCAGCTTTTGAGCATATTGGCTAGCTTCAGTTTAGTCTGATTCTGAGGAACAGTGGTCACACTATAAAATTCCTATAAATTCTGAGAAATGTTGCAGGCAGTGAGATTTAGAAAAGTCTTAATCATAAACAAATTTCTAAGAGAAAAATGGTGCCTTTCAGCACAGCAAACTCAGAGTGTGTCTCTGAGCAGAAAGGAGCCAAGCAGAAGGCAAATCCTGAGAAAATGAAACTTTGTTCTAACGGCAATGACATTACTTATTCAGTGGGACAAAGCATGAGGCTGGCCAGCTACGAACATGGCACTGTTGAGGATGGGCATAGCAGGAGTCTAAAAATGTCATCGAGCAAGTAACGAGATCCTATGATAGGAGGAACTGTTTGTTTGATGTGGTTGAATACAGCAGTTCATAGCAATTCACCACAGTATGTAACATGTTTTTGATACACAGAGCAGAGTCAAATGCTGCATTCCAGCTCCAGCCGAACTCCTATTTACTTTGACAACTGGAACAAAGAAGACTTAGTTCTCGTGTGGTCTAATGCTATTTAAGTAGGATGTTGTGCCACTTTCTCATAAGCCAGAATGATAAATTGAACACAAAGGTAATAATAATGAGCAGCTTATCTGCAGAGGTTATGGAAAGATTGTTGGAAAAGAAAATGAAATTGAGGAAGTGATTGCAAACACTAATGCAGGGAAGAATGTTTTGACAAACAATGCTGGTACATTTTTATTTTAAGGACAATGAAAATTTACTTCACCTCACCTCTATGCTTGATCCTTCTTGTGTAAACTTCAATAGCTGCCAGAATAGGACAAGAATGCAATGTATGGGAAAATCTGCAGTTATGATGAATTTTCATTTTACAGAGTTCACAGGTGCCAACCAGTAGTAGGTAGTTACTTTCACTGAGATTTCACAACATGTTTTCTGTTTAACATAGGATCCCAAAGCAGCAGAGCTCCGGAGGGACATCAGATCCCAGTGCTGCCTGCTAATTAGGAGTCCTACAAATGTAGGTCACAAAAACAAAAGCGAAGCTTTTCCGGGAGAAGACAAACATGTGATTTGTGAATGAAAAGCCAGGAAGTTTTAAAAGTGAAACAAGTAAATTCAACCAGGCTCTTCTTACAAATGAAAGAATTGTAAAATTCTCTAGCGCTTGAAGGGTAGGGAAGATTTTGTTAACCCTTGGTTCTTCCAGATAAACTGAAACTTCAGGCAGTTAGCTCTAGATACATCTTTTCCAGTGCTTATCGGAATGAGGAATTTCTTTTAGAAATATCAGCTCATCACAGGGTCAACTGTTATACAGAAATAACAGGGAAAAGGAGGCATAATCTTCTCTTTCCCCAGCTGTGGCTAAACTAGACTTTGTTAAATACAGCTGTAGTCTTGCTCCCTCATGCAGTATCAGATACACTTCAAATCTATTGTTGCTTGATTATTCAGATATTTCAAATTTTCTTTCATTGTGGAATATATTTTTAGGTTAGTTGAGCATTTTCACATGTGAAGATCCTTCAATGAGGGAAAAGTGGAGGTTTGTTCTTAATCAAAATGTAATGTTTCCACTATGTGACTTGAAGATGCAATCATTCTCTCCTACAGAAAGACTGATGAGCTGCTTGATTGTACAGCCTTACAGATAATAAAAGGTATTCTAGAAAAGAGTTTACAGTACTATGGCTCAAATCCACACACGTATAACAGCCTTGCTGAATAACTGCCTGTTATTAAAAATCTAACAATCCAGCTTTCCCTTTACTGAAGTCAATATAAGGGCCTTTTCTCTTACTCAATTAAAGTAAAGTAAATTAAAGTGTATTTTTAAGCCATGTCTTCCTTCCCTACAAATATTTTTAAATATACACATTTTTAATCATGATGAATGTCGTGGCTAGATAGCAAAGCACAGCAGGATTTCCATTTGTCCTACAGTAACAACAGACTTGAACGAAGACTTAGGGTATCAGAGAGACCTCCTGCTCTAACTCTTTTCCTTTTGCTGAGCAGAATTTTTTGCAAATATGCATTCAGTGTAATTTTTTCCACCTTCCTGAACTTAATAAACTCCCGCTTTTTGTCATCCCAGCAAAGCAGCAGAGAATAACATTCTGAAAAATGTAGCTACTCTTGTCACAATTTTCCACAAATGTGGCTTTAAGAATTGTTCTTCTGAATTCCTTTAACCTCATCTGTTTAATAGCACAATGTAATTTTAAATTATAACCATTAAAAGCCATTGATAGGCCTGTCATAGACTGTAGTAACCCTCCCCTTCACAGTAGTTTCTTCAATAGCTTAAAATATTTATAGTCAGAATATCATCTCCTATCAGTATAGAAAAAGAAAAACTTGGTGACTAGATCCTTAAATACCTAAAAAAAACCCCACCACTTCACCTTTTTTTTTTTTTAATCCCCATTAAGACAGCAATTTAACATCCAAATTATTTCATAAGTCTTTTCTAGAGCCCAGTGTTTATGTGTTGCAACACCAGACAACTGGATTTCATTCTC
>JANHGB010009027.1:13827-36067 GCA_026283785.1 Coracopsis vasa
ATCCAAATTATTTCATAAGTCTTTTCTAGAGCCCAGTGTTTATGTGTTGCAACACCAGACAACTGGATTTCATTCTCTGCTATACCACAGCTTCTGATCCTGGGAAAGGCTCCAAATCCCACAAATTGGTACTTAAATTCTGCCTAAGTCCAAAATTGTGACCTTCAGAACCCACTGCTCAACTGCTGCCAACAATGGGGGCATATGCTCAGACTGAGTGATTATCTCCCAAGACCTAAGTCATAACCATAGAACTGGGCTCTGCACAGAATGCAGCAGTTATGTGGTTTTGGGTGTTTTTTTAAACTGATCCAAAGGAAAAGCTTTACTTTATTCAGTGGCTCTGTGATTAGAGATCTCATCCTATAAAAAATCACCTCATTCCCTAAAAATGCCCAAGTATGGTATTCCTGCAAAAGTAGTGGGCATCCTGTCCATTACCCCCATGAAATGGCCAGAGAAATTCCTCTGGATCACGCGCTTACTTCTCTATGGCATATTCCACTCACAGGATTTGCCTTTGTAAGGAGCCTGTATCCTACTGACAGCATATACACAATAATTTCCTTTATGTTTTGGGAGTCATACATGCAATATTGTCTTTAAGTCTGATTCTGAGCTATAATATATAGATAAATAGTTTGAGACACTTAATATTTTCCACCTGTAAAATCACAGGTGGAAAAAAGTCTTACCAGCAAACACTGCAGAGATGACAAATTTCTTCCAAAGAAAATTGCACATGATTACCATATGCTGGCAGGAGCACCACCAACAGAAGAAACTGGGGATGTAAATGAAAATACACTAGATAAAACAGAAGGATGGGATTAGACTAAGACTTTACTATTTTAGAGGTGTTTAGTAAAAAAAAAAAGTATTCCCTTATCCCAAACCCAAAGATGTTTTGCAAAGACTTGGGACACATATAGCAATTAAATGCTTATTGAAATTAAACTTTATTCTAAGAAATTTACTTTGCACAAATTGTTTAATAGTGAATAATGCTATATGACTGTAGATCTACTCATTATTCTCATCAAATTACAATCTTACTTTAAAATGTTGAAAATGAGAGCAAAAATATTTTTAACTGCTAATAAAAAAGGGAAATATATACCCTTAAGTGATAGAAATGCTGTGCAAATAGAGCCCTAATATAAGGTTAATACAAAAGAAACTTTTATTTTGATAGGAAACATCTCAGAGGGAAAAAAAAGAGGAAGAAAAAATATTATTTTTGTAATATAGTGCAACACAGAAGAGCTCTAAGTATAAAGAATGAAAGTGGTCTGTAGTTTTAGACTTTTGGGGCATTTTAATTGTGCCATGTATTTTGAAACAATGTAACAGGTTTCGAAGGTGGAATTAGCTAAAGCAAGCATTTTGAAGGATTAAAGTACAGTGGTAGCATCTTTCAAGTCTTTCTCTGGAAATTTTCACTGCTCGTTCTGAGTAAAAGCATTTCTCCTGAGAAGTCTGATCTTATTTTCCTCCCCCTTTTTTCCCCCACATTCTCATTTTTTCTCAGACCAGACCAAGGAAAATGTTATCCATTTTCCCTCCCAGATGCTTACCCATCTCACTCCTATCCTTTACTTTGATCTATTACTAACCTCTTCAATCAGTGCTTAACCACAGAGCTGCTATTTCTTTTGAACTCTAAGTTGAAAATAAACCGATGTACAGATTGGACTTTGGTGAACTATTTGCTTTCTTAGAGATTAATTTTGGATCTTCTGGTAGTCAAACTGGGCTTTTTTTTTCCATCTTAGATTTCAATGAGGATATGATTTCTTATGATAGAACCCTTTAAAAATGCAGGCTTTTAACTGATCTAAGCCTAAGTAAATGATAAAAAGATATTTTTACTTTATAACTGTATTTCACAATGCTTCTAAGTTTCATTTTATGTGAAGAAAATATTTCAACTTCTGCAATACAATTCCACAAGGTAGCATCCTCTGCATGAAGGAGAAAATACCTATTATCATCTCTGAAATATCTTCATAGCCCTTAAACCTTGAGCACCCTTTACAGAACTTCCTTCATACCCTGTTCATAATACCTCAAGAAGCTGAGACAAGAGTATAGGTTTTAGAAGTGAGGTATTTGAGTCTTTTCACCCACAACATAAGATAAATTAGAATTAGAGCTGTCGTTGGCTTTGAATTGTCATCAGAATATGTGGGAAAAAAACCCTGCCACAAGATAATTTGTTTTCCATCTTGCTTTATTCTTCTTCCTCACTGACTAATGCAGTATTTTGGCAGTTTATTTCAGTCAAAGGCATATAAGAGTTTCTTTCATAATATCTGTTTATTTGTTTCCCATCTCATTCAGTTGTCCCTTGCTTCCCCATTCTGGATGTATCTCTTTCAAGGGAATTATATGAGCATATAAATTACACATGAACTAATTAAAGTCCATTAGAAATATGTGCTAAATGATCCCTCAGCCACTCTGGTATTCAAACATGAGGTGCTATGCTAAACCTCAACATTTCTCCCTACATTACAGGTATATACGATTTTCATTTTTTAATTTCATGATCATATTTAAGTATGTCAAGTATGCTGTAGAATCAGAGCCACAGAATGGTTGAGGTTGGAGGAGACAACCAGAGGTCATCTAGTCCAACCTCCCTGCTAAGCAGGGTTACCTAGAGCACATGATTCAGGACTGTGTCATATCTCCAGGGAAGGAGACTCCACAACCTCTCTGGGCAGCCTATTCCAATGCTCAGTAACTCCCATAACAAAGAAGTTTTTGCTCATGTTATGGTGGAACTTTGTGTGTTTTACTTTATGTTCGTTGCTTCTTGTCCTATCACCTGGAACCACTGAGAAGAGTCTCTCCGCATCCTCTTGACACCTTTCCTTCAGATACTTATATCCATTGACTAATCCCCCCCGAGCCTTCTTTTCTCTAGGCAGAACAGGCTCAGTATGTCATCCACATAAAGACAATAAGATTTACAGAAAACAGAAGATTAAACTGGATGAAAGCTTGATTAAACTAGTATTAAAATTTTGCCTAAAGAAGTATTAAAAGTTTGCTTAAGCAAGCAGGTATAAAAATATAAGATGAATAAAAAAAACAACTGAAACTCAAAAGAAAGTTTAGAAATATCAAACTTAGCATAGTTGTTTGTGATTTTAGTGTGAAAACGTAAGTAGAAAATCATTGTCTCATCTAGACATGCAAAACAACTCCAATCTTACTTTGTAGTTTTCTCAGATACCTTTTATTGCAATTGAGATTTAAAAAAAATGCTGTTCAAGTAACTCAGACTTTTAATCACTTCTTACACTTGTAAAGAGATGATCCCATTAAACTTGGTAAGGATATCTTTCCTAATGTCGGCTGAAGATTATATTGTCAAAATTTCTTTACTGTGATGTTCATATTGACAACTTCACAAGAAGAAGAGATTAGGAGGCTTACAGGATCATTCTTTAGGAGTTTCTACCATTGACCTAACCTTGTTCACACTATCGATTATATTTTTTTTTCACCCAATTAACTATATTTCACTTACAGTCAACATTCATATGGGGCAATTATTGAGAGGGAACCTCTTGACACAAGCTTTTTAAAGCCATCCTTTTTAGTTCTACTAGGAGCCTGAAGGAAAACTCTTTGATGCATCTATTTCATCTGGTTTATCACTTCTTTTACTTACTGAAGGTTAGGGGAAAGTTTTATGCAGTTTTTTGACACCCTAGCAATGTGTAGAAGAGTTCTTTTACCTGTCAACTTTTACAGGTACCTCCTCACAGAAATATAAGGTTCATTCTTCAAGGCACTGTTTTTGCAAAATTAGAATGAATTTACACACAGCCCACTCTAGCTGGGGCATTTGACAAAATGTTTGTCTGCAGTTTATTCACTTATAAACATACTTAGTATACGTTTTTGTCCCCATTTGCTCTTTCACACATGGATTATTGTGGTCTAAGTCTAGAAGACATTTTCCTTTATACTGTTTAGCTTTCAGTTAGAATAATTTAATGTAATTTTCTTACATTTACATACTTGGGTTGTTAGGGGCTTGCAGGGGAGGAGACTTCCTGTCCCTTGAGTTGGAAAGTCCTGTATCAAACAGCTACGATTCAGCTGACACCTGAGGGTTTTCCACTCCTGCATTACTGTGGGACCTTTCCAAGTACAAAAGTTCTCCTTCTGAGCATGCTTTCCCCCAAAATTTCCTGCAATATCAGAGTCAGGTTTTTGTTGTACACTCTGAACTGTTTGTACTGAATGTCAGTCAATGGGCTGGCCTCACTGCATGATGACTGTTATGACGGACATTTAGTTAATCCTGCTCTTAATAAATAAATAGAGAAAAATCTGTCCCTGAATTCACAGAAACTCTTAACCATGACTAGGTATCTATGTCTGTAAGCAATGACATCATTTTCTTCAGATAAAAATTTCTCACCAGCAGTAGTTTTCCTCTCCAAAGTGTCCCTCAGGGTCTGTATAGACACATCACTACAGAAGAAGACCTGTCATCATTTAAATTTGCTTGCTGGATATGTGCCTTTGATACCACAACAGAATTAGACTGTCTTTTCACAGTCTGTATATACATCAGCCTTCAACCTTCTGTGAAAATAAGGTACACATGAATTGTTATGTTTGACAAAGCCTGAAGAATTACAAGGTTCTTCTGCTAACAGGCCATCTAGCCCAACTTCTGTGCAATAAGCATGGACATCTTCAACTAGATCAGGTTGCTCAGAACCACATCCAGTCTGGACCTGAATGTCTCCAGGGATGGCACATCCACCACCTCCCTGGGTAACTTGTTCCAGTGTTTCAACACCCTCATTCAACTTGTAAAAAATTCTTCCTCACATCCAGCCTGAATCTCCCTCCTTTAGTTTAAAACCACAACCCCTCACCCTACCACAACAGGCTTTGCTTAAAAGTCTCTTCACATCTTTCTTATAGGCCCCTTTTAAGAACTGAAAGGCTGCAATAAGGTCTCCCTAGAGTCTTCTCCAGGCTAAACAACCCTAACTCTCTCAGTAACATGAGTTACTATTCTCAGAGTCATCTCTGTATTCAAGACACCTAGTATAAGATGAAGGTGTTATGATTCAAGAATGACTCAAATACTGAAAAAATGACTGATTCTTAGAATCTGTATACTTTAGGCCAGACTTTCCACTACATTGGTCCAACGTTACACTGACAGGAGGACAGAGAAGTCTAAACTGGCATGGCACTACTATAAGGCAGTAAAAAAACTAGAAACATAAAATAAAGGTCTATGCAAATCTTCACAGTGTCCTAGATACAGAAGTGAGAGTGTATTGCAAGCCAGATTCCTGATAGGCAGACATAAGAGAAAAATAAACAAGTACTGAAACCCGCCAACCTAACTATTGAAATTGTACCTTACTATTAGCAAAGAATATAGACAACTCAGCTGTTCAAAAATAAGTCATGCAGTAAATCTGTCTAGACTGTATTACTATTTGGAACCTGTGCCATTTTTCCTATACAGGAAGAAAGGTACAGTGCTACAGTATGGGGATGATGAGATGATAACTGTCACAAGAATGGATCAGAAATACACTCAGACAGCTAGCAGAAGATGACAAGCTGCTCTCCCTGGTTTTGCGGCAGTCCACAGGGCTGCAGGTACATTACCTCCCCTTCATCTGTTCAGAGGTGATTGCAGTGTGCTGACATAATCCTAAAGGCATATAAATCAAAATCATTTCTACCAAACTTCCAAAAAACATATTTTGCTAAGTTAGCTAATCAGAAAATATCTGATAACTTACGGCTATTTATAGCTAACAAAGCTCCAAATTATAATAAAGAAATACAGAAATATATGGAGATGTTTTCAAGCATCTCAATGAAAATGACAATTACTGAAATTTTTATAAAAATAATTTTCATTTTTCAGAGGTTTCATAAGAAAGGAGCTATAACTTTAATACAAAATAGCTGTACATTCAGCTGAAGTAAATAGAAAATCAGGACAGGTTGCATACTTCACTGCCAAATGTAAATCGGAAAAATTAAACCGCCACTTCTCAACACCTTGATCCACCTCTTGATAGACATGGATTGATGCACTTAAGTAACTTGAATATGTAGTAAGATTCAATGTGAAGCCCAGGATGCCATGTTTAACACTACAGTTTTTCACATAAGCTGCCACATTGGTAGGTTCCATTCTGTAAAGTGATTATTGTCTCCTGCTATATCAAATGCTTTAAACTGCCTTTGAGGTTAGTGAACTAAAGGCAGTCAGCATATCATGAGGTGTCCAGCATGTTAAGGATGGAAAAGCTTGTAATATATGTTACTATCAGCCTTTCTGTTTGAAGCTCACATGGTTTCAGTGCAGTATCAGTTCTCTCCTTTTTTCCCAGCTTTGTTTTCAGAGGACAAAAATATATCTTTAAGAAAGTTGCAGACCTCTAATATGCACTTGTAAAGAAATAGCTTAGATGGGGCTACATTTTAAATTTGGCATTATTTCTAGACTTGACTCAGAGTTGCTGCAAGAACCTTGCTTACAGGGATGACAGCGAATGATTCACTCAGTGCTGTTTTGTTGATCCAGCTGTAGGGCTGAATTAGACAACAGACTTCTAGAAACACAGAAAAATATAATTTTACAGCAGACAGTGACATGCCTTGGATCCACCAAGATGACTCACATTCTTGAACTGAGAAGTAACCCTTGTCTTAGCCAGTTCACAAATTAGAATGATTAATCAAGCATAAAAAAGGCTGGAATGACTATAGCAAAATGCATCCCAAATAACACCTAAATCTCTCCAAAAATATTTGTAAGGTTTTTAATACATTCATAACTGTTATGGTTTCTTCAACGTGTACCCTGCCACTGCTGTACTTGCTAGTCGCAAAACATAACTACAATAAAGGATAGCAGAAACCTAATTTCAAAGTAATATTTGCAAGGTTTTGAACACGTTTGACTGCAAATTTCCATGTCAGCTTTGAGTCCAGAAATTACTCAGAAAACTGCTTATTCTATAACCATCCTTTTTCAGTTTTGCTTTATGCTGCACCTGTTTTTATATCTTCATCCAGCTCTTACTATATTGAATAGATTAGAAATGTGTAAACCTGGTCATCATAAATGAGAGCATCTATCAAAACAAAAAATATATTGGTGAAACAGTAGCAAATAGCAAAACATGTGAACTCTGTAGCTGAAATATACCACCCTGGTGATTTCTGTGACCAGAAAACACAGTTCAGAGATCAGGTCACTATCAATTCATACAGATAATAAGATTGAGAAAAAAAAAAAAAAGTCACTGCATTTTTTTAGACAGATAAACATGAGGAAACTGCAATCTATACATAGCTACAGGCAGATGGTTTCATAGATTCACGTCGAAAAAGAGAAAAAGCAACTCTGTTTGTCAGGGAAGACGTATGCTGTGAATTATTCACTTAGCTCAAGTAATAAGTGGGGTCAGGGTAGAACAAAACAATACATTGATTTTTCCTTACAGAAAAGCAAAAATGTGAACAGTTAGCACAGGCATTCATTTGAAGTGTTACGCTAAGCCCAGGGACCAGCTGCCTGCCCCTTGGATTAGGTTTCATTCTCACTCCCCAAGTCCCCTGTACCAGGTCCACAGCTCTCAGACTGCTGACACTCCAATCCCATCTAAGCCTTGGAGGTACTTAAAATCAATTTGTTCCTCTGTTTCAGTGCACAAAGTTCCTCAGGACTGCCGTATCACTTACTTAAAGGTGCGTTGGCTAAGGGGATAAAGCATCTACACTCCAGTGCAACCTGATAAAAGGCAGGAGGCAGCTAAATCTACCCTAACCCCTTGGAGAAGCCTGATCCATTAGACATGCTCACTGACTTCCACACAATAGCCTAAGAGAATAGACTAACATTTACAATATGGAAACTCATGCTTTTGACTTGTTTTAGCCGGTGGTAGTTTTGAATCCGCAAATCCCATTTTTAAGACGGTGCTCTTTCTGCAAGGCTGTGGAATAGCCTAAGATGAAGGCTAGTCCCTAGCCCTGGAGACACTGAAGGTGAGAGGCTGAGCAGAAGGGAAAATGAGACTTATGGCACTGGAGCAAGACTGAGACTGATGGGGATATGATCCAGGAAGGCTAAAATGTCTTCATTTTTAGCAGCATAGGTTTGAATTCACAGTGTGGGTTATATAGAAGGACTCTAGGTCCCTGGATATGGGGAGTCAGCACTTTCTGAAAACATAACTCATTCAAATTCCCTGCAAAATTGTAAATATCCTCGTGTCTTTTGCTGTTACTCTTCCAGGCCTTCGTTTTCACTCTGTGAATCCTTGCACGGTTTCTTCACTTTTTCACTGACTGAGTATGCTGTTATCTATCATAGCCAGGTACCATTATCATAATTCATAACCTAGCTCCTGACTAAACCATCTACTCTTACAAGAGGAGAGTAAAAGGCTGCTTTGCCCTAGAGAAGCTCGGAAGAAACAAAAGGCATGAAGACAAATAGTAGGGCCTGGCTCAGTGGCTTGCTGTGGGCTCAGCAGGAGCGACCACAGGAGAACCCCGAGACCCTGCCTTGCAATCTGATATATTGGTGTCCAGCATTCATTTATCTCCTTTGTTATGAAGCTTGTACAAAGATGTGCAGTTGCAAACTTTACAAATCGTAAGTTCTGAGCTTATCTTTATCTGTGGTCATGGTTGACCTGCTCAGAATTTCAAAAATGGGAACTGTGAACTGTTTTGGTTTGGGGATCTTTGCATTAGCTTTGCTAAAGAGAGTTGCATGGTGTGTTATCTATTGTGTCACAAGCTAGACAAAGTATTTGCAACCCTGAATGAGTGAGGAGGGGGGCTATATAAAGATTTTATGCTACTTTGCATTATATTCCCACATAGACTTAAATTCTGGACTTCAAAGCATCTTTTCTGAGATTAGAGCTAGTGCAGTGACAGCTGCCAGGATTTAAAGTACATAAATTGAATTTTGGACATTGCAATTGCATTTCTGACCACATCCCAAAGGCCTGAGGAGTGAAATGCTGGGCTTGGGACATAATTAATTCCATCGTGTTTTAGAAGAAAAATCTATTCATGAATAATATACATCTATCCCTTTCTGCTCTGTAAGGTACATCAAAATACCATCTATTGCCATTTAAGATATAACAGACTCTAGTGAACCAGACATTTGGAGCTTACACAAGCAGGCTACTGTTTGACCTAGTTTCATTACAAGCCTGAAACTGCCCATTACCCACTTAATGATGAGTAGGATGAAAAATTGAATCCAATCTACCTTGCAGGACTTGAAAAACCATCCAGACAACTCTTGGCAGAGAAAAGCAGCTCAAATTAATATGCCAGACTGTGAACTCCAGAGGCTGAGGGAGGAGCTGGCATACTCATTTCTACCCCTTCCACAGGTGCCAGGTCTCACTAAGCCCAGCTGTGGGGCAGGTATCTGGGTGAGGTTGTACCTGACCTCACTAAATTCTCTTCAACCTTCCTGCCAGAGTACATAGTTTTTCAGTCACCTTTCAAATAGCAGTGGGGTTGTCATGCCCAGGTTAACAAGCTCTGCTGTCTCAGCAATGCCTATTGACTTGGGCTTAATATTTCACTCACCACGATTGCTGTTTTCAAGGATGGTTCAGTGTCTATTACTTAGTACAGTCTATGCTGTATATAGCTATACACTTAGATATGAAATGGTAAAATTAACTACACAAGCTCAAGCTCTCCTCCTTTCACCAATATAGGGAAGAAAAAAAACCCCAACACTTCAGAGTCTCCCTAACTATCAGTGCGTGATGGAAATGTGTTTAGGGTTAAAGGCTTGTTTAAATCACTGGACAAATCAAGGTCTAACACTGATGAGAACAGATAGCCTATCCTAGATTTACACTAGTATAATTGAGGGCAGAATTTGTTCTGGGGTGTCAAAAAAATATAACAATGAATTAAACAGTGCAACCAATTTAAAAGAAAAATGCTCATTAGTGTGAATAGAAAACCATCACAGCAGAAAAATGCCAGCACTTACTGCAATACATCAGCTATTTCCATTAACATAGTAACTAACCATTTCTGGATAGTATGATGCATGGCTAAAGAGAATACTGCAAAATGATAGCTCCCATCCCCATGGCTAAATTAGAGTTCTTCCATGTCTTTATCACCCTATCTCTGCTGATGTTTTATTGCATAATTTTAACAGACAGTGAAAAAATTGAGGAAGAAAGATAAAGTTGTTTTGCATATAATAATACATGCATACATGAGTTGTACTGATCCTATGTATATAAAAAATAAAAATGAACAAACAATCATAACCAAACCTTCTGTTTAAGAGCTATTCTCCAAAAGAAATAATCTCTAACACAACCCATTTTTGAGTGGAGCGATTCCAGACCGACTTTGAAAATCCCAGTCAAAGCACATAGTTTTGCAGTAGACTCATCTGGATAGTTTCTTAGCCAAAACAATTTCAACAAAAAGGCTAGTTCCAGACATACCGTATTAAATAACCTCTGAATTGGCAAAGAGTGATGCATACATTCCGTCTGAGAGTCTGCTATGGGTCCGGTCAGTTGAGGTAATGTAAGTTCAGTTTCAAAGCTAGAAACTATAACAGCATTTTCAGCAAACAATTGTCAAAACAGTCCTTTTGTACACTCAGTGTTGAAGTGTATATGAAAACCTGGCTAGATAAGGAAAAATAAGAGTAATGTACTATTTCGGACTCTTTAAACTTGTGGAAACAAAACAGCAGAAAGGTGGGATGAGTGGTTTCAGTGAAAGTGTAATTTTACTGGCAGACAGAAGTATATGGTCATCATCATGCAAGATCCTGGCTTTTTCCTCAATTATGTCATAGTTCACTGTAATTTCACTTGCTCTGTGGGAGTTACAGTCAGGAATTCAAGCAGTCTGCAAACTGTAAAGATGGAGTAAGTCCTCATCTTCTCAGCTGAAATTACTTTTTACCTTCTCCTGGCCTTTCCGTCTATATCCATGGCACATTTCTGCTTACCTCTAGTTTGAGAGCCATTTGTGTAGGCAGGGAGGATGTGGATGGAGGAGCACAAAGAGAGCTTTTTCCCTGCAGCAGGGTGCAGAGGGATGCAACACAAGAACAGGAGCAACGCAAGGGCAGAGGAGTGGCTATGGCTCCCTGCAGCCCTCTGCAAGGGCATCAGGACTGAGGGCAGGGGCTGAGAAGCAGGGATCTGGCTCAGCAAACTCTTTCTCTCCCATCAGGATCCTTCTCTTTATATTACTTCTGGTAAATACTCCACAAGCCTCTCTTTCCCACCTTCATACTTTTGTTTTTTAAATCTTAGCCCATCCTGTGCTCTGCTGCATTCAGTGTAGCCACGAAACTGGGCTTAATGATAGTGACATATAAAACTACTGAAACAAAGCAGGAAACTTACCATGCTTACAGTGACTTCCAGTCAATATCCACAAAAGCTTAACTTAATATCTCCTACCACATATTCCTATTCCAACACGATTTCTCCAGTTCACTCAGAAAGAGCTTTAGTTGAATTATTGAATTTCTTTATGATTTTCTTTAAGAGACAGAAGGAGAGAGAGCATTTCAGGCAAGCTAATTATACAGAGAATCTTTGCATCACTGATAGCAAAATTTAACCTGGTTTTACTGATACTCGGAAATGAGTTCAGAGAGGGACAATCAGAGCGACAGATTGCCTACTTGTGGTAAGATTTCTCTTATTCCTCAGCTTGTAGGATGCACAAAGAATGAAGGAATGAGAAAGAGCTCTGATGCATAGATTAATACATAATATTTTATTCCAAATGAATCTCAAGGGCAGTGAATGCAGCACACTAATTTGAGTTCATGTAGTTTGAGTGAATTCAAACTAGCATAGATTGCATGGCCTAGCTAGCATGTTTACTCATGTGAAAACATGCCTCCATGCCTTTAGAAGTAGAACAGAAGTGGCTTCAGTTCACATCTTACTGGCTGTGACCACCACCTCCAAGGCCCACAAATCATTGCTTCAGCACTGATTTCATTTCGACAAATTATCAAAATCAACTCTTTTCAGACAAAGCCTCATACAAAAAAAGTGACGGGGCCTAATCCTGACAAAGCTCAGAGGACTATTAAAAAGACAGAGCAGAAAAAGACACAGCTGTAAATTACAACTGACAACTGCTGGCTCTTCAGTGGCTCATGCTTTGTTTAAGGTCAAAATCTGAGTATCAAATGTCTACAGTGACTGATATTATAAATCAAATTTAAGCTCCCACAAGTATTAGTGCTTTCAGTTTGGAGGCAGATATTTTACTGCTCTTTGCAGATTTAGGACAGTTTAGGTGCTTAGAAACCTGTAAATCTTTCAAACGCAAAATGTAACACGGCGTGGTTTATGCAGCTCATTCTGAGTCTGTTTTTATTGATATACAGAGTAGTTTCATTATGTCAAAAGTCATTCTAATGCTTTCCAGAAGTACTATCTGCATGATGGCAGATAATAGAAACATTTTGAAGCTTCAGTGTGTACAGAGCCCTTCAGTTCACCATAAAAATGGCAGAGACAAAACCACTGAAATTTAAGTGAAGTTCACGCAAGGGGAAAAGGACCCATAATGGTCTAAACTCATATAAATCATAAACCTCCAGTCCTTTCCTGACTCTGCTGTATTTTCTTTGTTCAATTGCAAACTGTTAGGGCCTGTACCTCAAAAGATGAACATCCTGACTAGAACATTAGAGATCAACCTTGCCAGGGACAAGGTAGATGTTAACGCAATAAAAATTATGCAAATAAGTTTAATTTTCTTTGCAGCCCTTAATCTGAGAATGTTGCATCAAAAAGTTAATCACTGAATAAATCTACAAGCAACTGTGGAAGCAAAACAGAATCCAACTTCCTTTGTGGGTAAGCACCCCTTGTGCTGGCAGACACACATGCATTTTTCTCATTTGTTTTCCCTGTGGCAATACAAATCCTTGACTCTTCTCTGCAAAGTAGCCTAGACACTGTGGAATGCATTTCTATGGCTGCTGTCCATCGTAGTAATTATACCAGTTTCTTTGGCAGTAGGAGCTATAGGCTTACACCCCTCCAGATGGAGGCTTTCTAGGATGGCCTACAAGGATGGTGAATGGTTGTTCTTGAATGAAAATAATAACCTTTAAGTTTTGCTAGTCCAGTGTGTCAGCCATGCTCTGATGAATCACCTAGAGAAGTTAGGAGACATCTAGGCACTTCCCTAGCCAGCTCTGAACTGTTTACCCAGAAGGTAGTTGCCCAGATATACAAACTGGGATGCATCTGGGCAGGCAGAGGAAGGACTTAGAGCTCCACTGTGGATTGATTTCAGGTGCTTCTGGAGAAGCAACCCAGGCAGCTCTCAGAGGTGTCTGAGCAATGGAGACATCAGATAAATGCTTGTAGAGTCCTTTACCACTTCTCAGTCCATATAAGCCATAACCAGCATGTGTCTAGCATGCAGAGTTTTCTGAGTAGAGATATACATTCCCATTGTCCTTGAAAACTGTAACATTTAAGATGGCTTGCTTCAACTACCCTTGTGCTGAGCTAGATGTCAAAGCTTCTGCCACTCCATCAAACCAGGTAATATATTTCCAAAGTAACAGCTCATTTAGCATTAAAATTGGCACTTAAGGGTTGATATAAAATGTAAATTAAATGTAGGATATGAGTAAATGAGGCTACTCTTTTAATTCAATTTTTGTATTGGTCCCAAGGTTGATATTTTTATCCAAATCACAAATACTCTTTCTCCTTTTAAAAGTATAGTTTTCAATTTCATTTCGGCATTGCTTTCAAAGCAGAGAAACATCACCTTCACTACAAATTCACATGAGAGTAATATGACTATCAATCACAGTGGCTTGGAAAGAGCTAGTAAGATTTCAAAGCTAGGGATAAAGATAAAAGAAATTAAATTAAGTAATGCTAGAATGAAGCAATCAAGATTAAATGTGTTCTCAGCTGCTGAGTTAACCAGTTCGGAGTTTTTATCAAACAAAAGGTTAAAGAAAAGAACCTTTAACAGCAATTTATTTCAGTTTAATGTTTTTTTAAGCTCAAGCACAGAGCAGCTGAATTTCTACTGTCACTTAAAACAAGAAAAAACCCTGACATTATCAGGTCTAGTTAATGGCTCTCAGGAAGTTAATTTAACACTGATGATGACCATGTCCAAACAGGCTGTGTGACTTAATTGCAACCCTAAGAGTTCTGAAAATCCCATATAGTAAGCAAATTCATGGACTGATTATTTAAAAACTGCTCAAAACTCTTGAGCCTGAATTGAATTATTATTTCACTGAATTAAATTAATCTTAATTGAATTAAACTGAAAATAATGAAAATAATTCTTAAAATGTGAAGAAAGCCGAAGAAATCTTAGCTGCTAAACGCTGTCCTGGGAGATAAAAAAGTCAGGGGATGATGAGTGAATATCCTCGATGAAGCTAGTGTAAATTCAAACAATGGTTGTCATATCTAATGAGAATTTCCAATAGAAATTCGAGACCTCATGGCTCAATCCTCTTCGAATATGAGCAACATGTTTTTCTGGGTAACTGTTAATTGTTTGGATTCCTTCACCCACCAGCACCTCCCACAGCACTAAAGTGTTCTCATCCTCCACTGTGAAACCTGAGAAGGAGGGTCAGAGAGGAGTACACTTGAGTGACACGTCTCATGCTGAATGTACCTCGATTGAACCCTGGAGAACAGGCTGACACCTCCATGTCTTAGGGCTGTAGCTGGGCGTCATGCCTCCTCGTGGCTCTGCTCTGGATAACCTCCCCAGCAGCACACAGCCCACGGCTGCCTGCAGACCATAGTGTCTCTGCTGCTCCCCAACCCATTTGTGTGCCATTCAGTTCACAGATGATAGAGCAGTGCTGCCTGTGGCCTGGCAAAACTGAGTACAGCAATGTGTAAGTTAAGGCTGCCAGCACAAGCCTGGTATTGAAGTCACACAAGGTGTGGATGGGTCAAGCATGCAGTTTCTCCTGGGGTTTTCTTTAACAATCTCTCTCATGAAAACTAGTCTAAGCTAACTA
This sequence comes from Coracopsis vasa, assembly GCA_026283785.1. Classification (NCBI taxonomy): domain Eukaryota; kingdom Metazoa; phylum Chordata; class Aves; order Psittaciformes; family Psittacidae; genus Coracopsis; species Coracopsis vasa. The sequence continues at coordinate 28,922 of JANHGB010009027.1, forward strand.
AAATCCATTAAATTCGATTAGGAGAGCTAAACCGCAGCAAGCAGTAAACCGTAGTGTGAATATTCAACTCAAAATTGTGTGCCTTAATCTGACTTCAAGCGTTTGTATAGAGTGGTCAGCTCAAAAATTGAGATGGGTTAGACAGGATGGGTTGATGTGTATTTCTTTGCCAGCTGTGCCAGGCTGTACTATCCCCTCCCATCACTCCTCCTTCCCATCCTCACTGTTAGTCCCCATGCTGTCTCAGAGGTGGAAGATCTCTGTGTTTCTTCACCTACAGCAGCACTGCTCATTTCTCATGCAGTGCTGCTTGTCCAGGTTTCCTCACCCTGCTCATGAAATGGGCCCCACATATGTGATAGTACCTGGCCACTTATGCCCCAAACAGAGGCACACATACTGTCACATCTCAGCCTCTCCAGCTGTAACATCATGAAGCAGACTGAAGAATTGACCAAATTAAAGAAATAGCTCCTTTAGAGGGTGCAAAGGAAATGGTCCATGTTTGACAGCCATAGGGAAGGAAAGCAGATAAGTTGGTGCAATTTCACATTTTGTTTAAACCAGTCACAGTGCCAATTACCCTGACAGACACCTGAAGTGTTTCTGCCACCACCTCATATCCGTATCAAACAAGGGCTCTTGTGGTCATCTGGATCAGGAGTTAATCATCTGGTTAAAAACTAACTCTGTAAATGAATAAATAAGAAAGATTTATGTTTAATCCAGGTCACCTATCTAATCAAGTTCTCTGCAAAGCCTTGCAAATGGTTGTACTGGCAAAATGAGGGAGTGATGGAAGAGTGGGAATGAGTAACCGGGGGTATGAAGTAGTAGTGGTTGTTCATGCTTTATTTTAGCTGGAATAAATATGGCTCAAATAACAGACTCAGTAGCTTTTTCTTTTATAGTTTCACAAAGGAAGATCTCACATTGTAGAAAAATATTAGGGAATTCAAAGAAATCAGAAGGTTTGTCTTGTTCACAAGAATTTGCAGATAGATTTAAAAGAGAATCAAGGATTTTGTATCCTCAGCTTCCCTGTTTTACTTTCAAACTTGTCAGCATTACATTCTCAAATGCCTAAACTACTGAATTTTTCTTTGAGCACCAAAAAAATTCTCCATTTGGTGCCTAAGTGTACTAAGTATTCCTGAGGAACAGGACCCCTGAGGATAGTGAATGCCTGGCTGTTAATGTGCTTCTTCATTTTCAGCATATGCCAAGCGAAGAAGGGAAGGAAAGAGCCAAGAATCCCAAACACTGTTTCCCCATGCAACACATTCTGCTGTAAGGAGGATGTTGAGTTTGCCCTTAGGTTTCAAACATCTTGCAATTTTCTTTCTACAACTGATTTTATTGCTTTCTGGGCTTGTTTTCAATACAAATCAGCGACAGAGCCAATTTGCTTAGTAGCTGCAAAAATGGTCTTCAGAGTCAACCGCTGTAATGAGTAGCTCTCACAGAAAAGTCCTTCATGACAAGGAAAAGGGAAGGAAAGGTGAATCCACATAAATGTTATTGCATTAAAGAGAGGAGTTAATGTCAAGCAAACTGTTTCATGACTGATCAGCCAAAAGTTTAACTTAGAACAAGCAAACATTTGTCTAATAAGGAGAAAGTTTGGTGCTTCTATATGTGATAGTAGCATCTATATGTAAAAGTACCATGAGTATGTAAAATTCCTTAAATCAACAAAAATTAAGATTGTAAGTGTGGGATTGAGCGTCACAACTAACAACCCAAAGCTACATCCCTGTAAACTGAAGAATGATGATGGAAATGCTATCCAACAAATCAAGGCTAACAATGCCTGGACCTGGAGCTTCTGGGGAGCAGTCCACTACTTTCACATCCTGGAGGCACTGCGTAAGGCTCCAACCGAGTGGTGACAGAGGTGATGGCAGTGGTTCATTCCTCAGCCCCAGCCCTGAGCTCCCAGTCTTCCCTCACCACTTGCCCTTTTCTCATAGCATATCACCAGCTCAGTCATTCCATCACAGCTCCTTGGGGCCTGTGCTGTAAATAAGATCTCTGAAATGTTCCCTTTAAAAAATACTATGGGTCAGCTTGACTCTGCAGGGTAAGTTAATTCATGTAACTTGTGCTAATATTCTTCTCCAATACCTGAGCTAGCTCTCTCAGTGCCTGAGGCCCTGATTTTGGAAAGGATCCCATTCAATATGCTTAAGTTCTACTGAAGCTAGGCATATGGTTAAGTACTTTCCTGATCAGGCGTGTGCATATGTGCTTTCTCTGACTGATGTCTTAGATCATAACTTATTTGCAAAATATATAAATAATTCTCTGGCACATTTTACACGTGAGAACATGAATAAATAGATAAATAAATAAATAAAGCCAAATATTTTTCTGTTGCTGGGTAAGGAGGACTTTTTTGGCTTGTTTCTCCTTGCTATGTTCCGAATACAGTTTAAGTGTATCTTTTAATCTTTACTTTGGTGGTTTAAAAACAAACAGAATGGGAGAAAGTTAAAATTATCTTAAAGATTTTTAAAGATTTTTTAATTGTTGTTTTCTATCTAGTAGTAAAATATTGTCTCTGGCAAAATGTTTGTAGGAAGCATTTGGCTGGTTTAGTATAACTGAAGGCCCTGGAGTGATGAAGTCTGAATAAATTCAACAGACTTGACATATTCCTCTTTCTTACATTATTCAAATAATACAGACCCTATTTCCATTCTGTCAGAGACCTTAACAGAAGGCTGTCAATTGTGACAAATTTCACAAAACAATTCTTGATGTGTGTTTATTTCTTTTGGTGCTTGTAGCTGTCATGGACTGACTAACTCACAACAAAAGCTTTATTTGAGAAATTTAGCATATTTATTGTTTGTAGAATGTCTATTTAGATAATCCACTAAAAAAAAAATCAGTCATCCAGCTTTTTTCAGTAATTGCTTTTTTTGAATCATTTAACTCCATAATCATTCATGGACACTTGAAAATCAAGCTGTGTTCTGTAGTTATGGTTACCCAGATCACTCAAGTGGGATCGTTTCTCTCTGGTGTTTGGCTGGGCATGGGAACGTGTCTGGCAAGGACTCTTCCACGTGCATATGTGAAATATGTTCCAGTGATCTGTGGGCATGAAGTTTTGGAATTTGCTTTTCATAAACACACATTTCAACAACTAAAGTCTATTGAAAATTCTGTAGGAAATGAATTTGAAAAAAAGTAAATATCACCCACCAAAAAAGCTTGATAATACTGATGATCAAATATTTGTTAAAAAGTTTAATGCTACTTGTCTTTCTGCTGTACAGTCTGGATTTATGTCATCCAACTTTAGACACTTGAACAAGATATGTCCACAACTGGAACAGCTGATCTGACCAGTCGATACCGACAGCTTTGCTCCTTGGATCATTTAAGGTCTGACCTGCAGTCATGGGCGGCCTCTCCCCATGAACTGAACATATCGAAAGCTTAGGGCAGCTAGGCCTTGAGACGGTTCAGACAAATGCATGAAGTGCAGTGTAGCGGCTTTAAAGCAAAGCTTATAGAGCTGTGAAGACAGTTTTCTTCTGCTTTGTTTGTTAGTCAACTAGTGCATTTTTTTGATACCTAGCAAGAATGAAGTAACATAAAAACTCTTTTATGAGGAAGAGCTGGCCTCTGGGCTGCTCGGATACTCTAGAAGAAATGTTCTTGGAGAGGAAATCAGATGCAAAATATCTTAGAAAGGTCACCAGGCCAAAGGTGACTTTGGCTTATGCTTCTTTTTCATGTGATCAGCTGATACTGTCACACATTCATTATACAACAAAAATGTGTACACTAATTCTGAAGTTCAGAAAGAGGGAAAAGGTAAAATATCTCAACATTTTTGGGAAAAAGGAAAAAAGGAGAAGCTGACAGATTCATGTTCAAAGTAAGAAATGTAAGAAGGAGTAAATTTTTGAATGGCTAACAGAAGCATGTGCCTTCAATATCCACTGGAAAACCAAATCACAGAACACAAGTGCAAGAGCTCAGAATAAGCAAGTTGAATGAATATTATACATGTGTACCCTCTCTTTTTCCTCTAGGCATCCTCTTTCAGCCATAGTCATTGGCAGGACATTGTGTTGGACTGCTTTTTTATGTGACCTGATGTTTTCTTCTTTAAAAAATTACTTTAAGAGCAATCTGGTAGAGTTTAAGTTGAAAAAATATTGCAAGATTGCTCCAAGGCCAAACACTTCTTGCTAAAAGGCACTTTTTAATTTGTTTAATGCAACTTTAGATGTATTATGCTGATTAATGTAGTTGTTCTGCATTGGCTAAATGATCTTCTCCAATGAACTGGAAAGTTCATAAAGAGAGATGATTAATTCGTATCTGTATTGTTTATGCTGCCTTTTCTAAAGAAAGGATTCCAATTATAATTTAAATAATGGCATTTGATTCTAAAATGGACCAAATATGCAAATATTATTCTATTGCTATTCTGAGCTGGGCCATTATGCACCAAAGATGAAAAAAGTGTGGGCGAATTGTGCTTCAATTTATAGCTGTGTGATGACAGAGCAGACTTACTTGTGTAAGGAAAATGCCTTCATATTTACCCCAGTGCAACAGATAATCACATGTGACCCACTGTAAAGAATATCTCTGGGAAACTTTGACATGTTATCTTTGAAAAGATGTTATTCACTCACTGCTAGGAACGAATGATTTAAATCACAAACTTGGGGCATTAGTTTCCTCGGGCTGTTGCACTTTCAGGACATAAATCTGGCTTTGAAAGAACTGCCAACTATCTCAATTTTCATTAATTGAGAGGAACTTCAATCTAGAAATCCAAGCAAAGTGCTGCAGATAAGCCAGTGAGTACAGAAAATGTGCATTCATGCAATACCCGTAAAAGGAAAACTCCACTTCTCATGAGAAATAACAAAACATCCCAAATCAAAGCAACCCTCACCCCACAGGAGAAGTTGTGAGGTCAGCAATTCAACACTTTGTTTTCCTTGAACTGTATGGCCACATATTAATACTGGCTGGGGGTGGGGCATGTTAACTATGAAGGAATTTGGGATGTTTTCATTATTGCTGGGCAAATAACTCTTGAAAAGTAAGCATCTCTTTTATGCATAGATCAAGTGAACTTGGCAGCAGCAATGTCATTGATGCTAACAGTGTGTGACAGGAAACAAACCCATGTGACTGCTGTGTTTTGTAAGTCGAGCTCTTGTGTAAGATTCCGGTACATTCTTTTCCAGCTATTCTTTCAGAAATTTGAACTTCCAATTAAAAGGAAACATTGAAGCATGTCCAGCACTGACAGTCTTAATGCTGTTTCTTCTCCACATTAACATGCAAACCAGCTTCAGTCAGCATGCAAGGAGATACTGTATAATTAGCTTCATTGTCCATTATGAACAAATATGTGTTTTGGTGAGGGAGAGAATGTACTAGTGTTTTCTAATCAAACAATCAAGAGTCAGGATTTTCAGCTTTTAGTAGTCATGTTGATTTCTCATAGACATCCTAATGATCATTTTACTCTATTAGTTGGAACGAAATAGATGTATCAAATTCAAGCTGCTTGTAAAGATGTATAAGCTATTTAAAAAAATGATTCAGTTAAAAATAATTTAAATGCACCATTTATTAAAGTTAATATTTACTAAAATGATAGCAAATATAAAAATGCAAACAAATAACCAGATGCTGGTCTCTGGAAAGATGAGTTGTAATATGTATCATATAATATGCATCATCATTTAACACTCTAGAATCCATTTCAGTAATGAGCACAAAGCTTAGTAATGTATGTGTATCAAAGATCTTCAATAATATTTAATACTGAGTTTTAGCAGGACAAAGCTAGGGACTGATATGACATGATATGATATGCTTAATATACCAGCTGGTGATTTCAGTGTTGGGTTTGAATTCTGAAATGAATTTTGAGTGATAAATTAAAAACATATTAGGTGTCATGAAGCAGTGAGTAGAAAACTAAAAGTCTTGACTTTTTTAGGAAGCTTAATTTTTCTTTTCCCTGCGTTTTGGAGTTGTATTATATATGTTACACAAATAGAGAAAATGCTACATGACAAGAAAGAAAAAAAAATAAAAGAAACTATCATTTTAATTTCTGAATTAAGCATCATATAATGGCAACATAAAACTGTAGGATTAGATTCTGATTTCCAGGCTCACAGTACCCATACTCTTTATTTCGATGGGACTAGTAATGAAAATAGTGTGGAAATAGAATCTGTTCCTCCTCAGATTATTAAATAACATTGCAAAATCAAATTTTTTAACACATTTCAAAAGAAGCAACATGTGAAAATGTATAAAATATTTGTACAGTTAATTCCTCAAGCAATAATCACTAACTTAGATATTAGGTTTTCACCTCCAAAGACTACTACCAAACATGTGAAAATCAGTTTGCACATGTACAAACAAATGCATCAAGAATATAGCAATTCAAAACTATTACTATAACCATTGGAGGTTTCTGGATTATCCATGGCTCCTTCAAAAGATGGTCTTCCTTATGACAGCATGGCAGGTGGCTTAACAAAAAAAGTAGAAGCAATCTAAAAGGGAATATCTGACAGGAAGCCCATGAGCAGGTGCATAATGATCTATGTGTTTTATATGACTGCATCACTAAATCATCAGCCAAACACCTTTTGTTAGATGTTCCTTCAAGAACACAAAATTCATACTGTTCTCCACCACCTAATCTTACCCAAATGGCTGTGTTTCCTGCAGAAAGGAAACTTGTTACCTGGTTTAGCTCAACCGCCTCTGGCGCAAGATGATAAATCCATTCCCTATTGCAGGGGAATTCTGCAACACAGATGGCTTATCCAAAGGGTTTTCAGGTAAATGTTAGTCTTTCCAATGATTTCAGCTGGCATGTAATCAAGCCTAACTAACAACATAAACCAGAAGACTGCTTCAGATGTATCCTGGGCTGCATCAAAAGGAACGTGACCAGCAGGTCGAAGGAGGTGATCATGCCCCCCTATTCCGCTCTTGTGAGACCTCACTTGGAGTATTGTGTGCAGTTCTGGTGTCCTCAACATAAAAAGGACAGGGAACTGTTGGAACAAGTCCAGAGGAGGGCCATGAGGATGATCAGGGGACTGGAGCACCTCCCGTATGAAGATAGGC
>JANHGB010009027.1:36167-70014 GCA_026283785.1 Coracopsis vasa
CCTGCCCATGGCAGGGGGGTTGGAACTTGATGATCTTAAGGTCCTTTCCAACCCTAACTATTCTATGATTCTATGTACCCACACCTGCATTTCTTCATTATTTTAATAAAAAAAGAGATGAAAAGGGCATCTGTGAACATCCTTTCTGTTATGCCAGTGCTTTAGGTGATTCTCAGATTATCCATAAAATATGGAGTCTGCATCATAATGCAATTAATTCATCAGTGTAGAGATGTCTGACAGTATTTTAAAATTAAGACTTTTTTCAATAATTCCTATTGGTATGGCTTCAGCTGGCTTGATTTTACAAAAATGAGGGCTTGATACTTCTATGAATCTGACTCACAATCACAGGCTGAAATCAGGGAGGAAAAGATATCATTACAGACCAGGAATTTAGACCTACATAAAAAGTAGTCCTGAATGTCTTCATTTCATAAAACTTTTCAGTCCTTTTCTTAGTACTGAGAAACAGATACTTTCCCCTGTCTATCTAGTCATTCACTGAAAATATGATGTATGCTTGCTAAAAACAGGCCATTCTTTACCCCCAAAGAAGGGAGGCACAATTGTGATGCAGAGCTGAACTTAAAGTTTTCAGCAAGTACTGAAATATTTCAAGTTCTTTATAATTTTCCCATCAGAACTGATATAATGACTATTGCTTCTCCAAAACTGCAAATAACCTTCACAACTGTTAAAAACAAAGCCAATCTCACATACTTATCTTCAGGTAAAATAAGCCACTAAAATTTGCATTCTATGGGTACATGTGTTTGAGAAAGTTTTGACTACCTATTGACTGACTGGTTGTGAAAGACTGTCCTGAAGCAGTTTTTAACAATAATTCTGTTATCTGAAAACCTGAGCAGCTTGGTAACTGCTGTTAAATGTTCCTTCAAATGCCTAATGCATGAAGCAGACCATGCCTTACCCTCTGGGATCTTGACCAGCAGGGTGGAATATCTGATGTTCATTACTGATGGGACAGCCCCAGAGAATTTAGAGGATCCACTGAGTCCTTTGGTTTTAAGCCTGTGCTCTCTCTTTGCTTAATAAAAGCAGTGCATTCTCTGATAACCACACATTTAAGTTACGAGCAACTCAGTATTGGTCTGATCTATGTTTAACAGAAATGCATATTTACAGCATCTCTTGAGAACCATTCCAAAATCAATTACAATTTTAAAATGGCAGCATTTTTTACCATGTCAGTTTTAGAGGACCTACTTTACAGGACATAGCTACAGAAGCCATTTATTGATATATATAAGCAGTGACTGATTGCCCAAAGGGCATTTTACATTAGCCTTCACAAAGATTCAGGTGTCTCTGAAAAGAGGGTGTTCTAAAAGACATGTTTTTCTTCTCATAGAATCAATATTAGGATGTTTTTAGCATAATTGTGAGATATTCTCAGAAGTAACAGACACAGTCAGCATTTTTTGCCAGTGGAGTTATACAAACTGATTTGATGAATGCATAAAAACATGACTTCTCCTATTTAGGTCCCAGGGCTTTGCACACACTGAGGATCCTGAGATGTTTATGTTCAGGATCAGTCACAGAGTAGCAGGGTGACTCTTTAACCTTAAAGTGAATGAAAGAAATTTTTGTTGTATTTCTGAAGATTTCTTTTTGGAGTTACCACTTTAATTTACCTATAAAACACATATACCTTGATAGCTGTTTAAAACTGAAGATCACAAAGACTGCAAAAGTTTGTCTTCACAGCATCAGTGAGAGGTGAAAAAGAACTATTTTTCCCATATTCTGGAGGAGAAACTGAGACATATGCACATGCCTACACTGCAGCTCCCAAACCACCAGGCAGGCACAAGTGAGGACCTCTGCCAGAAGAAGCCATCTCACCCGGGCCTTACTCCCCACCTGTCACAGCCACACTTGTGCTGTGCAGCCACACAGTCAGCTCTGTCAAGGAGTTAATTCAGGTTAGAATTAACTACTTTCCTGGCAAGTTAGTTTTACTCTGATGACTTTCCTGTTCCAGTTCACTATAGAGTTGCAGAAACTCTAGAGTAACCAAAAAGGAAGAGAGGGCTTATGGGCAGGAGCAGATTGCTGAGCTGGGAGAGTGCAGGATGCGCCAGAGGAGCTTTATGGTGTTTGTGGAACTACAGCAGAGGCTTATCCTTGAAAGCAATTCTGCATCTAACTTCCCCTGAAATCAATCCTTTGAACCTATCTGACTTTTCAAAGGCCATGTAAAAGGTTTCTAATAGTGCATATAATTGACATAATTATGCTATCTAGAATAGGTAAAAGAAGCCATTTCAATCCTGAGGGCCAAGAAAGCCTTTCATATACCTTTGGCAACCTGCATCACTATTCAATAATAACATGAAAAAAAAGAGAAGTGTGGCTGCAAGCCGCATAAAATCAAGGAATAACCCATTTGGGAATTTTTCTGGTAATCCTTGTTAATATGGTATGGTATTTTCATTAAAAAATGTTAGACATTAAGGAAAAGAATAAGGTCCAGAGAACTTTTCTTAGGATTGCTAAATTAAGCCATTGAATTACATACCCAAGGCAGACCTTCATTTTGAATCTCTGCAAGCATAACTAAGTATTTTAGGAGTAGAGAAATCTGGCTTTAACCAACATAAATATGCTTAAAAAAGAAACAAACAAACCCAACCAACAAACAAACAAACCAATGAAAACCCAAACAGATTCCATTAAACATGTAAGCAGTTGCTTTGTCTGTGCAGCTTAACTTAAGAACAGTACTGGCAAAAGAACTTGTGTTCTTGTATAAGCTGTCTCTGCACAGGAGGGTTTGCACAGCTCTAGCAGTATGGCTGTCCCTTTTTAACAAACAAGCTTTAAAGATACAAGACACTGGCAGGAGGGCCAATGTAAAAGATACTATTGGGCCTGTGTCTGAAAAGCAGTCCTAGCTGCTCCCTGGCACACTTTATAAACAGCAAAAGCTAAAACTGCCCTAAGCTGACCAATGTTGTTCCTTCTTAATGCCTATTCACAGTGTGATTTTCCTGAAGAAACATGCAGAAGCCAATTCAGCTTTTTCAGCTGAATCCTTTCTTCTGGGTAGCTTCAGCTGTCCTGCTTTCTCTGTAGTGCATCACACACTGCTGGTGCTGAAGGTTCTGCATGGCAGAAGTAGGATGGCAGAACATTTTACTAAGAAATGGAGAATAGCCATCTTCTTTAAATGTTGCACGTCAAGCCAGTGATGAGGCATGCACTTCAAGTACATTTATTCCTGATTCATTGCAATTAGGTCCTTCAGTTCACCAACTTCATGGTAACATTTTCCATTTTTCTAAGAAAAGAAAGAGAAGTGAAATGAAAAACATTGTGAATTAAGGATTTATGTGTCACATGCAAATGAGATGATACCAGTTTCGTCCACTCAGGGACAATGTATCTGTTTTGAGCCTGAATGAGTCTGCAATGATTGAACCAGATCTGAGATACTTCTCAAAATACTAGTAGAAGTTGCCGTGATCCTCACAAGTTCATCATATCTGGTCCAGTCAGGTTAATTGGCAACCAATGTTCTTGTTCTATGAACATGTATGTTTTACATCATTCCTTATTTCTACTTGCTGTTAGGAAAATATTAGCAGCCTTAAAAATGAGGATTTTTATTAATTGTATTAATTGTTTTTCTGAATAAAGCAAGTTTAAAGCTTAAAATATAATGTGACAAATCTTCTTTAAGGACTTAGCTGTTATGTTTCTTATCCATCCAGCATCCTTAGCATCAAATGCATCACACACGCTCAGCGAAGCCTAGCTTGCTATGCAAACATATATGAAGAGGAAGTAGGAAAATTTTTTACTATCATGTGTTACTGTACATGGAAAACAGCCATGACAGAAGGTCTGCTTTGAGCTTTAAAAAATACAGAGCCACATCTTGTCTCCATTAAAGTCAACAGTAGTTTCAGGAGGTACAAGGTTGGGCTCAAGGGCTCTGATAATACATGATGTCTCTGTGTAATTATATTGTTCATATGAATAAAACTATTACCTCTAACAAAAGTTTCTCTGGAAGCATATGCCCACCTCTATGTCCCAAATTCCTCATCTGTACGGATTTTGTATCAATTAAAAGATGTGAACACTGTTTTAATTACTACTGCTTCTGGACAAAAGTACCAGGTCATGAGGAATAAATTTGTGCTTGCTATTACTGAAAATGATTCAAAGATACTTTATATTACTCTGTAAGCAATTATATTTGTCAGATAATTTACTAGGTAAAGCTACATTTTTTCCAGATATGCCTTGTTTTATTATATCTCATTTAAAGAAGCTGTGAATTAATTCTTTTTTGTCTGCATGTGAAGAATAAGTTTCAGATAGGTTAAATGTTATTGTTTTATTCATACCTCTGGAATGATAAGTTGGAATACAAACATCAAGAAGAGAAAAAAATACAAGCCCAAAATTTCTTTTCGTTTTCTTTTTCATTTTCTTTTCTTTTTTCTTGTATTCCCTAATTAGAGATATTTGCCACATTGTCAACTGTAGCCTTTAAAACAAAACGCCTTTAGAATACTCAGGCCAGATACAGAGTTTGTTGGGTGTTTTTTTTAGGTATAGCTTCTAAAAAATTGCAACAGTTTACCCTCTATAATAATAATTCCGCAGAAGCACACTGTATTCTTTGTTCTCAGCAAATGCCAGATACTTAATTGCATATCCCCTGACATCCTCAGCGCTGCTGCCTGCACCTACTGCAAGGCAGTCTGCTGCTTGTACCTCCATACAGAACCAAAAAGGGATTTTGTGGAGTTCAGTGAAACTGTGCCCATAGTAAGTGGTGCAATGAGGGCAGAAGTTGGAGGGGGTGTGCAGTGGCAGAGGCTGACAGCAACCAGTAACTCTTTCCACAGTAAGTAATCTTACAATTTTGGTGAGGGACTCCCTAGACTTATGGATATTCAGCAGTTCAAGTTTCTAGGCATTCAAAATATATAAAAATGTTATTTGCATTGCAATATGAAGATGATTTATACATGAGTCTGGTGCTCTTACATTGTGTTGTTCTTGCTGTGCTTACTCATTTAGCACTCCCAACAGATGGGATACACCAGGTTTGTCACTGCTGGGAATGCCAATGTTGTATCTACCTGGCTGTATCTACAGGAATAAGGAACAATGTGCTTTTTTGTAGCTGAGTGTTGAAAACCAACTCAGACTCTAATGGAAATTAATCCTATGTACATATAAACTGTTGAGTATTTAAATATGACTTAACACTGTTTGGTATTTTTTTTTTTTTTTTTGCAAATATGCATGTCCATCTTTATGACTGGTATATGTATAAAGTAGTGAAAATACTGTAAAATGAAATAAATGAGCAAATTCCATCTAGTTCACTGCATTAAAAAACAGAAATACGGAAGTTTGTATTCAGGAAAAGAATAAAAAAATCAACCAACGTCAATCAGTTTTCACTCATTTATTTCAGATTGTGCTTCCTACTACCCATGAAGCTAGAAATTCATTCTTTAGATGAGAATTGAGTGGAGTCATGAAATACCTGGGATGAGGAAGTCCCCTATTCACTGGGAAAGTTGAAGCATTAAACTGAAGTCATGTCATAAAAATGAAAGAATAATTCAATTAAATGGTTAATAGATAGATTGTACTAATTCTTGTGGGTTTTAGGTGCATATATAGTAATGTGACAGTATCCATAAAAGTGTGCTATTACACATTTGTGGATTGCATAAACATCCTAGCTCTGCTTTATGATGTTTCATTTTTATACTTAAAATACTTGACTCTCTAGTGCAGCTCCAGATTTGCTGAGCTGTATAAGATCCAGTCACAAATGATAAGATTGTTCTCACATAGTTTCAGCTATTTAGAATTTCAGTGTGGAAGCTTATCTAGCTTCTGTATGTAAGCTGTGGAAATCTACATGGAGAGCTAAGTACCCTCTGGGTGGAATTCTCGTCAGCCTTGGAGGGAATGTGATCAACTAGCTTTGAAGGGATGCTTAACTTCTAGAAGGCTAAAGCTAAGTGAAGTAAATCCTCTCATGTATTTGTTTATAACAGAGAGGGAAGCAGATCTACAAAGTGGGGAAAATTAAAGGTACAAAGTTGGGTTCCTGCATAAGAATGTGTACATATTCTATGCACAATTCCAAGAAAGTAAATGAGGTGGTGGTCCAGCAGCATACACAATGTACAAAAACACATGTGTATTTATGTACGTTGCTGCTGAGCAGAATGATAGATTTCTCAGCCCTGAATTTCTGTATAACTACTCTGTCAGCACAATAGCTTTTCTGTAGGTGTCAATGACAAACATGTTGGCCCCATCTACACTGCACAAGAACCACACCTCAGTGCACCGGTGTGAAATAGATATAATACCACACTGTTTTATAGCATGGCAATTCATTTTGTGAATTTATTGATGTAATGTGCTTACTAGAGAGAGCAAGGAACACAACTAAAAAAGGTAACGTTATCTGGCAGAACTTCAGCTGTGGTAAATCAGCATATTGCCTTTGAGTCAACAGAGCTGTACCAGTTAATGCCAGCTGAGGGTCTGATTAACAGGACTCCTGGGAAGGAAAGGAAGCACATGGTCACTCTATGGCTACTATCTGTGGTTCAATATCAGCTAAATATCTGCACAAATAGAGACATTTTCAAGGAAAAGAAAAAAATACCCTCATTTTTTAACAATGCATGTGTATGTATTAAACCTTTGTGTTTTCATCTGTTTTGGAGTCGAAGTAAGAATGAGTAATTAAAAAAAAAAGAAAGAAAGAAACAAGAAATAAAAAAAGAAAACAAGATAAAAATGAAAAGCAGAAAGCCTGAGTTGGCCTTGCTGACAACTGTGTTCAGACAGCTCTCGACAATCTCAAATGAGAGATATAATTTTAAAAAGCTGATTTTTATTTTTTTTTAATGATGTCACTATTCCTACCTATTCTGTGTATTGATATAAGATAAACAGTTGGGTAAGACTTAACAGTGGATTTAAAATAAAATATAAGACCAGTGGAGGAGTGAATTGTCCTTTGAAAAGGAAGAAGAGGACTTGGGAGAAGATGTGGGAATGTAAAAACAAGCTGAAGACAAACGTTACTGCAGTACAAAGGTGAAGTAGGAAGCTTGGTGAGCAGCTGGGAGAGAGCAGAGCCAGAAACTATGCCAGTGAGTGGAAAGGGTTAGTTTACTGTTTCTGATGCTGAGAAAAGGACAAAATCAAAAATCCTACACTAAACCATGTAAGAAGGCAGATTCAGAAGTTTTTAGGCCATAGATATTCTGCTTGATAATATTTCATCAAATATGCTTGATTAAAGCAAATATTCCCTTCAGACGAACCATTTCAGATTCTACTTTCCATGTAAAATATTTTTGCTCAGAAAATGACTGATTTCTGAAACCAACCCTCAAAATTCATGAGTCCAAATTTGAGAAGGAGTTCTCTTATCGAGAGAAGGGAAAGCTGGGTGAGGAACCACAGGCCTCCCTCTGCCCAGACTATTCTTGGCTCATTCACTTCCCTGAGCGCTGAATTCATTCACAGATTGGGAACGTCTCCTGCTGCTACTTTCTAGCACATTTGGTAAAGTGCTGAATCCCAAATTAGTACTGTGGTGTTGCTAGGTTTTGATAAATGTGCCTATAAATTTGTTGCAGAAGTCCCTGTTTTAGAAAAGCTGCTGCTGTCAATGACAGAAGTACGGCTTGAAGTGAAATATTTTTAATATATTTAAGAAAATACTTTGTTAAGGTATAATTTTCTTCACACATAGCTACAACAACCCAGCTCTATTTAGAGAACTACGGCATTAGCTCTTACACACCAATAATATGTAGGCTTTTAGTTAACTTAACAAATATTTTGCTGTGTGGCTGATGCATTAACATGTTGTATTAGTGAGCACCTGTCCATAAGGAATTTGTCAGATTGTCATCAAAAGCTAAGACAGGCAGTCCCTGCTCAGAGTAAAAACACCTGGGGATCACAGCAATCACTCTGAAGGGAATTAAAGCCATAGATTAATCGACCATAAGAATAATTTTCCTTGTTCATGAATCTGGATTTCCCTTGGCTGCCAGAATTGTAGATGAAAATGAAAAACATCCTTGACCTTCTCTGTCAAAGAAAATGCTTTTCCCTTTCTCTTTGTCTGATTTGCAGAGATGAGGAATTTTTTTGAGTGATTTACAAGGTCTGAGAATTGCAAAGAAAAGGTGTCAATAAAACAGTATCCAGGTTCTCATTTTTTCTGCTGTGTCCTGACCCATAAAGAGGCATTAGAGAATGTTTCAAAAGTTGTCAGCTTGTATCCTTGCAGTCTACCACACTTCCTGACTTCAAAGTCTGTGATGCAGCTCTATCGGTTAGCCTGTATACGTAGTATAAATACTTGAAATAAGACTGCATGGATCTTAGGAAAACAGAACTGTCTGGAGAGAGGTGATAGGTGCTCAAATCTTTGCTCTGTCTGTAACCCTCCACTCGTCTGGCTTCCATTTTTCCATCTGAAAAATATCCTTTCACAGGAAAGTCAGGAGGTTTCATTAAATAGCCTCTAATTAGGAGAACACTTAAACAAGTGTTTCAGTTAAGCCTTTTTCAGATGAACAGTTTAAACGTGTGCTTAAATGGTATCCTGAATTAAAGCTTACTGCTTACAAAATGCTTCATATCTAAAGACAAAAGATGGTATATAAGCATTATATAGGCAAGTTAGGGCTTACTTGTACACTACTCAGCATAAGAATAAACTGATCACTTGACAGGGTGGTTAGCTTGTTTACCTTTTTACTGATTGTGCTTGCTGACTCTTTCTACCTGCATTATTTCTGGATGAATTATATTAATAAACATCTTGATTAAGACACAGGCACAACAGGGCTAAGCTGGAAAGGAACTGTCTGACCTGTGAAATATTTTGAGATTACAGAAATGTTCCACTTCTATGTCATTATGAAACCAAAACATTTCAAAGCATTTCTGGGGAGGAAATATATGTGGTAAATGCGTTTATCCAGAATGCAAGAGAGAAACATTTAAGCCTGTTTTCTCACTCTCCTGCTGACCAAACAGGTATCAACAGGCACAGTTCTGGAGTGGGTCTTCCCAGTCTGATCAAAACCTCTGCCGTCAGCTTCCCCCTCACCACTTTTTATCCAAAATTGTATTTTTCTGTGATATGATTGGATTTTGGGAAATCTGCATATTCTGTCCAAATCCTGTTTCTTTGGCAGATCTGTTCTCTTGGACAACCAGGCATAGACACCACTTTTAAATGTGGTTAAGTCCACAGTAGGTTTCAGTCACTGCAGCAGAATTTATGACAGCCACATGATCAGAATAATTCGGGGTTGTTTCTCTCCAGAAGGCTTTCAGGTATAGGTCTTGATCTAATTGAATATTGCTTTCTTAGTAAAGCCTGACCTAGAAGCAACAACTGTTCAATAATAAATGGTTCTGAATACAGAGATAAAGTTTGCTACTTTTGTTACAGTTCTTCAACTTATGAAGCAGTAGACCAGCTCACAGTTTCAGTAAGTTTATTCTTTTTATGTCCAATCTTAAATAGCATTTACTTCCCCAATAAATTCCATTAATCCTTAGCAAATAAATACTGAAATATATATAACTTTTATTTTGGAGGAATGATTTATAGGCAAGGTATAGATTTGTGAGTTTGGAGTCAGAGTTAGTCTCAGTGAACACAGAGACCTGCTACATCATAAGGAATGTACACCTGTCTCTGATGAGATGGGTGAACATAAATTACATAGCTTAAGTAACAACATTTGGTTTTTGGGGAGTTCCCTAAGGATTCTGTCTTTTTCTTTTTTTTTTTTTTTTTCTTGTTTCTCATATAAATAGATGAACACTTCTGAATCTGTGGGGGTATTATGAGCATAAATTTGTTAGTGGGAATGAAATGATAAGCACCACAGAAGTGACTCTGAACAGCTTTCCTCTGCACATATACCCCCATCCTCTTACTCACTTTTCTCTGATTTTGGTTGCCATTCCCACGTTAATCCATCCTATGTTTGAAGCTGCCTTTGTGACTATAAGATTAACCATTTCTGTCAAAAGGAGAGATAACCACAAATCCAATGCTAAGACCTTTCTCCTTGTTTCTAGGACCCATTTCTGGCTCATGAAGAAGTGCAGAAAGAGGGTAGGAAAAAAGATAATATTTGTATTTTGTAGAAATGAAGGCAGGTACTCCATTTCAGGGGGATCAGTATCATCATCAAAGCCAGGTGAGATCTGCCTCTGTCAGAGAATAAAACCTTGGTGGGCAAGTATTCCTCCAGAATGGACTGGTCTGGTGCAGGGAGACTCTCCAGTGTTTACTGGACATTTACATGTAATTTCTTTTCTTCCAGTTTCAGTTAATGGACAAATATAATAATGGAAGTGCTTTGAAGCATAGAAATGAAGACTACACACCCAGAAACAGCTCCAACTAGTGCAGAACACAACAGCCCATCTGCTCAGCAACAGATGTCACTGTGAAAGCATCACCTTTTATCTCTGCTCCCTACACCGAAACCTACTGAATAAAGAATTATTTTGGTGTCTTCTCACTCATGAACTGGATCCAAGTTCACTGCATGGTCACCACCATTAGAACTCATGAGCTCCAAGGAATACAGGAAGTCACTATCATGTAGGCAGTGTGAATTTCAGGAAATCTTACCGATGAATTCCCTTGATGGTACAGGTGTGGATGGAGAAAATCAGTTTTGTTGCACTATAGGCATAACCATGTCTGGGAATATCGGCTTTGGCAGGCAGTGCGAGCCATCCAAAGTCCTGATGGTTGCTTCCTCTGCCCTTCACAACAAAACAGACTAATGGGCAATCACTGCCATCTTCTGCCTTGTCAAAAGGTGAGGTAGAACTCTTCACTTGATGAAGACTTAAGTACATGGTTTGTTGGGTGCAGAAGTTTGGCCACACCTTCCTTGAGCAAGAGAATAACAACCACAGCAAGAACAAAAATCAGTTTCTACAGGCCAGTTTAATGACAGTGAGAGCCTCATACACAGAAAAGTCATTTTAAGTGATCTACAAATGATAAAGCCATTTTTGGTACAAATCTGAAAAAATACATACATAGCTGTACGTGAATGAGTGTATTTAAAAGAAGAACACACTGGAAGACCATGGTTGTGATTTTTACTTTTAGTTACCAAAATCCCTTTATATATACTGCAACACAAACCATCTTATTGAAGAGTTCGTTTTGATGCATTTTTCCTGTTTGAGTTATTAGTTAACTCATATTATGAGATTTATGCAGGGAATCAAGTTATTCATTTCTGCAAAGAAAAGTGAAAACCCAAAGACTAGGCAAATAAAATACTAAACAAACACCATATATTGCTTTGATCCTAGTGCAGCACAGTGCTAAAGAGATTTTTTCTTTACTGAAGTTCTTGTAGGAGTATAAAGACAAAAATATAACTCCACAAAAGATTTTAAAAGATCTTATAGTGAAGTAATGAAAATGTTTCTGTTCATTAAAATATGTCAGTGGCTGATAAAAATCAGAAAATATAAAGTTAAATCATAACATTGTTGAAGTAATTTACAGTAATATAAATATTTCTGCTCAATTCAGTATGAAATAGGACTTCATCTATAGCTTCATATCCTTTTTTTCAGGTATTTTGAGGGTTTGTTCTTTCTGATTTCCACAGAAGCTGTTCCTGAGCCTACTATAATTAGTACAACTCTATTCTGTGATTTCTTGTCTTCCCAGCATTTCTGGGATCAGGCCCAGAAAAAGGACAAACACAGGGAAAAACCTTTGCGCAACTCAGGCTTAACCTTCCCCGAAGCAGCCAGGTCAGCAGGGCCTGGGGAAGCCATTCTCCACCCAATGGCTTACAGACCCTTCTTCCCATCAGCAAGAGCCAACATGAGAAAGTGGAGAGAGCCTAAATCCCCAGGCTCCCTGACCCCTCCTCACAGAACTTCCCAGGAAAAAGCATGAGATGCCTGTAGGACTTCACATCATCAGCTGCTCACTTTTATGCACCATCAAAGGGCATTTAATCATATATATCAGCAGAGGCAACACCCAGTGTTTTCTAGAATATTTCAGTTCCCCAATCAGATATTTCAAGTAACAAGGGAATTTCCATTACCTTATCATCTGTATTTTCTTTAATTACTCTATCATTTGCTTTTAACACAGTCCAAGCAATTTAGTTGAGGAAAGGTAATATACATTTGGGTATTCAGAAATTTATGGGAATGTAACACACAGATGTCAGGTTTATTTTATTAATCTCAGTAACAGTTTTGGGAAAAAAATCTCTATATAAAATAATACAATAGGATACTAAAGTCACTTCTAGCCAGAAATTCCTGAAAATATTTATTTTAGTGATGTCATTAATTGTTTTTCCTTTAAGGAAAATAACCTCACTATGCCTCAGCTGTCTGTATTACTGGAAAGCTGTTCATGCTTGTTCAGATGAAACAGTTTAAAAGAGCTCAGTTCAACACCCTTTTGAGCTATATCAGTGTCCATGTAAATAAATTGTACAGCTCTTTCATTTAAATGGGTACCTTTTTGATTGAATGGACAGTTCACTAGTTATTAGTTGGTAATGGAAACATATCTCACCAGTATTTAATTACAGCTCTGTAAAGGTTGCTTCTTTTACAAATCAGAAATGCTTTGGCATAGTGTGTTCTCTCAGGTACTATTAGTTTGTAACATAGCTAAGGGTTTCAGCTAACTGGTCATAATTAGAAGACATGTGAGTACATGATTCACATGCTGTTAATTAAAGTTGCTAATAACACTCAAAGCCTTTGTATATAACTGGCAGCTACCTGAATACTTGGTGCACATGCAGCCTGCACCTGTGAATGCAATGCAGATGCCATGTGATGCAGGAGACCATCTGGTGAGGGGAAAACCTGACCCTCCCCAGTGCAAACAGCATAGAGCACTGAGAGGAAAGCAATGCCCAGGCCTGCACAGAAGGCTCTCCATCCCTCTTTCTTTTCCTTTTTATAAACACCAAGGCTTTCCCTGGAAGCAAGTACTAAGGAAGATTTATTAGCATACTAAACAACAAATAAAAACACAGATTAACAAGAAATACAAGATGCATCATAATAGACCTATCTATAGAAGCACAAATTAGAGATTTAAGCAATTCAAGAAAACTGGAAAGTATTCATTATCTGGTAAATTTTAATCCTGAGTAGAACTGTTAATTTCAGTAATATTCAGTGGTTTATTCTACAAAAGCCAATTTGGGAGATAATTAACAAGGGACAATCTTTCATTCATTATACCCCAGATTTGGTTGTAGTTGGAATTCAGGGTGTGCAAGACAAACAAAACTGAAAAAAACCATGAGATGATTAAAAATTAGACAAATTAAATCCTTCTTTTGTTTAAGGCGGATATCATAGTATATATTCATACATAACAAAGCAGCTCATGGAGATTGTGTATGACCAGCTGAGTACTGAAAAAATAGCAAGTGGGAAAGAATTTAAAAAAAGAATACAAAATCAATGCCAGTTACTAAAAATTATGTGAAGGTTAACTATATGTTCAAAACTAAGCAGTAAGTAGGAAGGTCTAGCAGGCAGTGAAGGTAGAACAAAAAATCTGTCTACTAAATTTGTATGGTCCTATAATACTGTCTCCCATAAAGAAATAAGGTTAAGCTTTAGAATAGATCAGTTAAGAGTGGTGATTAGGTCAGGAATTCTGAGAAAAAAGGGCCAGAGTACAAACATGGGAGAAGATAATGGCAAACACAGAGAGTTACTAGATGGAGAAACCTATTTATTTCTTCCTCCTGCTTCTGATGCTTCTTATTCAGGAGAGAGAGGTTATCTAACACTCACTGGTTTCTGATTGCAGTAAGATATTTATTCAGAGAATCCTAAATCTGTGCCCCATATCTGAATTTTCTGTTAATGTCTTTGGTGGATATTAACATTGTACTGCTTTCATCTATATGTACACTTAGAAAATGGCTGAGCCAGAGAAATGCTTCCCTTTGTGAATGTATTAGAATCTATGACTGGGAAAGGAGACAGTTACTAGCATGTTTAGCTCCATAAATGCAGAGCCTGCACTTTGTTACCTTCTGAGGAGGCCTACTTGACATGTGTTATACCATCTCAGGAAACAATAAAAACTTCATTTGCGCATTGAATTCTCATTTAATCAAATGATTAAGTGATATTTTTTCTTATTGCCTGGATTTCAATTTACCTTCTCTTTCCTTGGATTTATGCATTACTCATCCCTTTTATTGTTTCTTCTAATGGCTTATTTCCTTCTGGTAGCTACTTCAGTACAGCTGTGTACTGAAGGGATGATGACATATAGTACATATAGTATAGAGAGCTGTACTGGATCCCCAAAGGCTTCTTGGGAGATAATGTCCTTTCCACAGTGAGTTATCTACTGACATAATGAATGAGATGTTCTAAAAAACACTAACATACAACGTGATTTTAAGAGAGATTAGGTGCTTGACAACTTTTAAAACTCCTCTCTGAAAGCATTATTAGATAGTTGGCAGACAGCTGATGCTGATGGTCTTGCATGGCTCAAGCTAATGTCTTACTAGGAAAGCATTTCATTGGAGTGAGGGCAGAAGAGATTATTCACCATGGTTCTCCTTCGAGCCGATTGCTGAGAGGAGGCAAATACAGCCATGCTGCTTTCTGGTCAGCACTGGTATTTAGAGGACAGGGAGGTCTCACGATGTTGTTCTGTCATTGTCTTGCTCCTCTCTGCCACCCATGGACCTCCTGAGCACACCATCCCTGTGGTGTCAGCCACTGGCTGAATCTTATTTGGCAAATGAAAAGCAATGAGCAAATAGCAGCACAGTCTAGCAGTAAAGATTTCAACGGAAACAGGAAATCCCTCAATAAATTCCAAAGATAGTACAAAATGCTATGCTTTTCTACAACATCCAAGAAGTGAGAGCAAGGAGGCAGAAAACTCAGCTACCTGTGTATGCTCAGCTGAAGTAAATCAACAGCACCTTCTTGAAGCAAACAGAGTTACAACAGTTTATAATAGGAATTTGACCCCAAAGTTGAATAAGCTTACTGAGACATTTCGATTTCCTGTTCCTTCCTGGTTACAGAAAATAATGACCAAAAGTATTTGTGCAAAAGACCTGAAAACTCCATACACCCATAAGTAATTGACCTTATGGTAAAATCCCCCATGGCCCTTTGCTGCAGAGCAGGAAGGTGTTCAACATCTTCAGGCAGCCTCCTAGCTGTACATGCTTGAGGAAATCCTTTTTGACCAGCAAACTATTGATTCTGAAAAATGCTATATTTGATCATAAATCTTGAGTGAGCTCAACACAGGTCAGTGGAGACAAAAAATTAACCACTCTAAAGTGCTTTTAAAGATTCCCAGACTGGAATAAATAAAGATATGACATGTACACTTATCTGTAATATAGATTTTTCTTCTTTACATTTGCATACCTCTCTCAGAGAATTACATCCAATGGTAGCACAAAAATCCCCTTTCTTCTGCAATCATCTGTGTAGGCTGCACATAAAATCGACTTGAGGGGAGGAACCTGCCTATCAGAAAAAGCAGATTTATTATTTTTTTTAAATTACTTCTGTGTTGTCAATCGAACTAATCAATCCAGTTCAAGCACTGTGTCCTTCCCTTAATATTTTTGAGTTGTCATCTAGCGATATATCTTTTCTAATTAGAATATACTGAAGATTTACCAAAGAATAAAGTTTGTGGGGGCTTCTACTTTGTCAGGTCCAAAACAGTCAAAGTACCTTGTATTTGAGACTTTTCAACAATTCCAAATTTCCACTGCCTGGATTATTGATCACTTTTTCTTGTGCTCAGTTGCCATGGGTACAAAGTGGCAACAATCCCATGGCAGTCCGATGGCTGTTATGTTGTGTATCTGGAAGATCCTATCACCTGGGATTTGATTGTGAGGATAGACCTAAGATGAATTTCAAATATCTGTCAGCCATGCTTTCCTGCTGGCCTGCATTTCTCCTAGGGAGACTATAACACATAAAACACTACTTCAGACTGATGTCACAGAGAGCTGAACAGATAATGAGCTGAAACTCAGACCTGTTTCCAGGTACCTCAGAACAAGAAAGCATTTAGCAGGGAAAAGTCATCTGAAGGATTTTGATAATTTTAATACTTCAAGGTCTGATAATAGCATGGCAAAAAGTGCTCTAGTCTTCCGAAATTCAAACATACACTGGCTGAGAAGATAGCTTCCTCAACTCCTATTAGACTGAATCTGGAATGATTTTCAGATGGAGCTATTTAATCCACTAAAATGAATTTCTAGGAATCAACCTTTTTCACAATCTCTCACAAGCACTTACCATGCTTACTTACCTTCTTACCTAAAGAAGATAGTAGTCTTATTCAATTGTGGCTAAGAAGCACGGATTGAAACCTCGATGAAAGGTTCATAGAATGGACAGCTTCAGTCTTAATATGATCTTCTCATTTTTGACCCGAAGACATTGGAGAGAATCTCTCAGCACTGTGGCTTCGTAGGTTTTTATGATCATGGCTTTTTCAAGTGACCTAATGAACACTATGTATAAACTAGAGTTACCTGATTAGTACTGTTAGACAGAGATGTGTATCTCTCTTCACTCTGCAATCCTTTTTTTTTGAGAACAAGGATCTCACAAAAGAATCAAAATTAACTCGGAAATTTTTGCATTTTTTTACTCTTTGTACACTTACCTCAGAGACAAGTCCCATTTCTTTGAAGGGCAGTTTGAAATCCCAGTGAACATGTTAAATCCTCTCTGTTGTTAATGGTCCAACTTTGAGCAAGACAGTCTTCAGATACATAAAAAACCAAGGATACTGTCCAGAGGAGATTTTTCTGGAAACATAACACAGCATAATCATCATGGATGATGGTAGGCAGAGGAGAGCAGGGTAGCTACAAGTAAACAGCAGAGACACAAACTGATAGCAGAAAGCTTCTTTACGGTCAGATCTAAAAGCTACTCTGTTTGTAGTACATTTCTTGTTTGTCAGGATTATGATTTTTTTTCTGCAAAAGGTCAGGTAGCTGAAAAAAAAAAAGAAAAGGCAGATAGCTGTGTAGCAGAGGTCAGTAGCAGAAAAGTTGTTGAGTTCTGAGCAGGAATTGAAGGGTTTGTGCTGAAAAGTCACATGCAGCTTTTGTCCTTGAAAAGTAATTGCAACTTGTCAGAAATACCAGTTGTTGCTAGATGAAGATAGAAGTTCAGCATTATTTATGGATTTACACTTCCCAAGTAAATAGATTTTCCCTAATTTGAAATTCTAAAAATGCCTTTAAACCTATTTTTAAATGGCCTCTCTAAATGCAGGGCAGAGCTGGTCAGGCTTTGTTTGACAAAATGTATTTTTCTTGAAAGGTGTTTTTTTATTTAAGCTGAATCCTTAATGGAGCTGAAGAGATTTTGAAGATGCTTTCAATGAGATTTCTGGATAAAAAGCTTTAGACCTATGTTTTGGTACAACTACATTCTGAGAATGTGCTCTAAAGATTTTGTTTCAATCCTGAAAATTTCAAAGCTCAAAAGTTGCTGTGAAGCAGAACCATCTTCTTCCATCCAGAACAGAAGATGGTGGGAATATACCACAGAGCTCTTCAGTCTGTGTCATATCCTCAGCTACCTACATTTTAATCACTTTCTAGGTTAATGCATCCAAGAACAAACTTTGTGGTATTCCGTTTAAGGTTTGCAGTAGTTTTTGTTGAAAATTGGGCTAAACAAAGTAGAGACTGAACAAAAAATATCCAGCAAAATTTCCCTGTAGATAATGCAATATTTTCACATAGATTTCTACTGTTTCTGATGTTTTCTAAGCAATTTTGGAATGATTGTCATAATTTTCTATTGTTTTAAGGCTGGGGTTTTTTTGGGGGTGGGTTTTTTGGGGCTTGGCTTTTTTTCTTTTGTATTTCTTTCTGTTTGTTTTCCCAATGGGAGCTCGTACTAGCCTGTCTCTGTGGAGCTCAGACAGGTTATGACAATCCAGCTCAGAAAAACATCTCAATTACTGTGTCATTAACAAATCTTGCAGTAACACATGCTGTACAGAAATGTGGCAAGTTATACAGTACACACATATAATAAATACAATATGTTTCACATATAATAAATTAACATAATTGCCAAAAGCAAATGTGGCGAAACTGAAGAATGCTGTTTACATTTCTGACTATGTATTTTGAGCTCTTACATTAAGGTAGCAGTAACAACAGAGGGAGAAATATGCTTGATGAAGTTTCTTGCTCTGTACTGTTTTGTGTTGCCTTGATTTGTAAAATAAGGCCAGAAGTCAGGCAGTGTAGTAAGTGCTGTTAGTGGGAATTTTTTCAACAAATGTCACTAGTAATGATTTTCTCGATACACATGGATTGTGTGAAAAGAAATAATTTTATTTGCTATGCTCTCTTGCTTATGTTTTCAACTATTTAGGTGCTTCCAAAGTGGCCCCTGCCGCAGCTTTTTGTTAAAATAAAAGTATTTTTTTAAAAAAAATAAAAAAATAAAGATTCAACAAGCAAGAGAACCAAGCTCTCTTCCATCCATACAACAAGCACACACTAAAGCCAAGGCTGAAGGAGTGAGGTGAAAAAATTAACAAACTACTTACTGCATTTGTTGCAATACTGAATTCTTTGTAACTATTATATATTTTCAAATCATTATATGTATGGCTTGATAATTTAAACTTTTAGAATTTACGCGATAATTACAGAGGAAAAGAGACTAACAAAAATAGAAAAGAACAGAAGAAGGGGAAGTCAGGGAGAGATGAATGTTTTAAGACATTTGCTTCTGAGATAATCTCTGGAAGCAATTTGATATTACTGAATATCAGGGTACATAACTCCTGATCTGCCATGTCATGGAATCAATTTCTAAAACAAGTTGAGGAAGTTTTAATGCTGAGACAGAATGAGTACAAAAGAAACTGTAATGAAAGAAATAATATTGGAAGGAAGATAGAAGGATAAGATTTTGTCTACCATAATTTGCATATCTAAAACTTAAACATCTTAAACATCGAAGCCTGAAATATTCACCTTAAACTCTCTTTATAGTTAACAAGGAGAAACAAGCAGAGACAGGTTTGCCTCATGTTCAGATAGTGATTGAAAGACTGGTCACATGAATCACTTTGTTGCTAGCTTCTGACTATAAGGAAAAGCTAAAACGACTAGCTCAGACTGAAAAATCCATCTTTTAGACATCTATATTTAGGTTAGAAGACTCAGCCTAACTAGCCATCATGTCTTTGTTTCATTAAAATGAAACAGGCCTTATTTTAATGGAACAACTTTGAGTTTGTTGAGGCAACAACAGTTTATAAGGGAACAACACAGGTTCTTCTGCTGAGGTTTTTTTTTTTTTTTTTTGGTGTTTTGGCACTTCTCATTTCTCTGGTTACTTTAATTTTACAGTCATATTAGATAGTGTTTTGGGATGAAATAATGCGTCTGTCACTACTAAATTGAGGTTGCTCCGTGTCATGTATGATGCCCACTCACAGAGCTGAAAAGTTTGACTTAGCTCACTTGCATAACACTATTTGGGGCAATTTAGTTTATACCAGTGTAGCTGTAGAGTGAGGCTTTCAAACTATCCAGAGTTGTTTGGTTACCAAAGAGGTCAGAATGACAGGGTGACTTCAGTTAGTTAATAAACTGTTATTGCTTAAGTTGCTGTGCCACCCTTGCATTACTATTTGACTAAAACCTTCCTGTAACCTCTCCTGAAGTCTCAAAGCTATAAACCATCATGCAAAAGTACAAGTTACACTGGGTCAAAGCTAATATTTAGAGCTCAAAAATGCTGTAACACATGTGTTGCCTCATCTCTGCCATAGTCAAGACTCCCACTGGATAGTGCACTGAGACAGTGGCATTTACAGGATAATTCTTGTCAGTCCACAGTAGGTTTCATAGGAATTTTTCTGTATGGTAACTCCTGCATCAGAGTTCAGCAAATATAGAATCATAGAATCATAGAATAGTTAGGGTTGGAAAGAACCTTAAGATCATCTAGTTCCAACCCCCCTGCCATGGACAGGGACACCTCGCACTAGACCATGTCACCGAAGAGTCTATATATCTCAGTATACAACTCCTGAAAGTTCTTCTGACTGAAGAGGTAATATCTAATATCTAAAAGCTTGTCCATATTTTCTAAATACAACAGCTTTCTGTACCGCTTGCCCTTATGTCTTCACAGATGGTACGTCATAAGTGCTATTGCAACTCTTACTGCAAATCTCATTATTCATCTTTGTTCTTTTAAAAGCAAAGGAAAATTAAGCCTTCCATTTGCTTTAAGAAGATTTCACAGGGTAAAACTCATCTCACTCTAGGAAACCTGAATTTGTTTCTTAACTGAAACTTTCATTCTTGCTTACTGAAAACAAAATTGTTCTATAAGTGCAATCCTGTCTGTGCTGATTTGCGTGAGAGTGAGCAAATCCCCAGCACTGCACAGCAAAACAGCTCATGGCAGTAGGCTGACATGTTGTGTGTCTCCAGGCAAAGCAAGAAAAGTCTTATGACAGATCTAAAAGTTCAGTACATAGCTCAAAATATTATTGTAAGTATAGTAAATAAGCTATTAAAGGAAATTCCAAATTTATCGTTTACTTAAACTCTTAATACAGCTTAGCAATTAATACATTCATTCTTTTCTATTGCTCAGTGGTTAGAGCTACAGCATACTTCACTGGAATGAGCAGAGATAGCAATAGAGCCGACCCAATGGGAGCGACTTGGTTTTTGCTGTTTATAGCCTTCTTTCCCCCAGCAGATGATAGCCTCTTAAGAAAAAAGCCTCATGGTACCCTTTAGGATGAATCCCAAAAGATTTGATCTTCTTTCCCTTGGCCAGTGGGTCACAGATTAGTACAGTAAACATTTTCCTGGTATTCTAGGATTTTCACTTTTACAAATGGCTGAGGGTATCTTCTCAGGGTTGCTTCACCAGTTATTCTGAGAAGCCAGTCTGGCTAAGCTGTTTTTCCTGAGCTCAGCTGGTTACTGCTGAGCTCTGGGTGAGTCTGGAGGGATTCTAGCACACTGCGCTCTGCGCACACATCACACCGTTCAGTACTGTGCAAGGTCCTGAATCGTAATGTGAGCCTGAATGTGTACCCTTTAACGCTTGAAAAGTCTACATTTCCTAAGCCTGTGGCTATTCCTTTAATAATACATTTGGTTTATCTCTGTTTTCTCACATCTCCTGATAGCTGCCTCCCAAGTTTCCTAGGGAAATGAAGCCTGGGCTGGTTACAAAGGTTGTGAACTACAAGCAATTATTAACAACAGTCAACTGAGCCTGGAACCTGTGATTGCTTGACTTTTGGCCTGCAGCACGTTCCTGTGAGACAAATAGTGCTCCCCAGGAGTACAGCGAGTGGCCTTTTACCCAGGATGTGAGTAGGCAACATAGATGCTCAGGTGCCATGTGCTATTTGTGACACGTGGTAGCTCTGACTGCCCTTCACCTGCCTGCAAGATGACGAGACCTAGAAAAACAAGAACTCTTACAGGTTTTGGGCCTGATGACAGTTGTAGATGGGAGTTTGAAGGAATAACTTTCCCCCTTTCACCAGCTCATCTCCTGACCCTACTTCTCTCTCACCCTCTACTGCTGCAGGAAACGAAAAGGAGCAGGCCTTTCTTCCTTTTTCTCCAATTGCCAAACCTTTCTAAAATTAATTTCTCTGGACATGACCCAGAATTTTTTAACACTTGCCATAACACCTCACCTCCTATCTACTTTTCACTTCTTCAGTCTTACAGCTCTATTTAGGTGTGCAATGTTTCCTGGGCACTAAGATGAATTTTACCCTATTAAGTATAACACAGCTAGCAATCTGCAGCTGCAGGGGCAGTCATCTCATGTCGCTGCTTTTCATGGGGAGTAAGAAGAAGAACTAAGCACAGCCCAAGTAACACACGCAGGCAGCTTGGGTCCCTGGACCAGTGTGAGAGACAGACACATCTCTTTCGCAGGCTGATCCTTGGAAGCTAATAATAACTTTGCTTGTGTGAGGAAGAGCAGAAAACAGAAGCAGCCTGGAAAAGCTCTGAATTGCTGTTGCCACTGTTGCAACTTGAGGAGAGATGAAGGAAAAAGGATCCCTTTAACCTGGGCTCTGGCACTGCCAAAGTCTGACCTCCTTTTGTCACTCAACAGGACTACTGAAAGTTGTAAAAAACATTGTCTCTTTTTTTCACAGACGTTGAGGAGGAAATTCAAGTGAGCGAAATCCATTTCACCTTGTTTGTTATTGTTCATTATATTATCATTGTGTATGTTCACATCCGTTCATCAGATTCCACTGTCTTTTTCCACTTTTTTCAGATAATTTATTAAAGCTGCTTTTGGGACCTGAGTAAATATTTTGTTTTTTCAAAAATGCTCATGCAAAAGGGTACATTACAGAGTGTCATTAAGCAGACATCTGCAGTACAGACATTTACAGATGATGCCGTGGTGGCCTAGAGTACCCTTGTCCTAGAGTGCCCTGGTCATCGGAAACCCTCTGAGAAACTTCTCACATGTTTTCATATAAGGAATAAATTTTTCTTCCATACATATACCAGATTCAAACATAAACCGCTGAAAGCTTTGTTGGCCTTGAAATATTGCATTCAGGGTTCATACATTCCAGTACTATATAAATTAAAAAAAGATTTGAATGTCCTATTTTGTCTGTAATGGCCTTCAAACATGCAAGCAGTACTTGCAAAGAATGTTCCCAACTTACTTATATCTGTTGAGATTCCTAAATAAAGCTTCCCTTTATTTTCTTTTCCCAAATTCCGCTCCTCCTCAATATTTAGATGCAGTTTTCTTTTCTTTCCCTCGTCTTCTGAAGTTGCAGAATAAGGTTTGTGACATGCTTTGGAGATTTGAAGTGCAGTGTATCGTTGTTCAAGTCTATAGAGAACAAAGAAACATTAAATGAATGCTCATGTTGGAAAGCAGAAAATGGTAAAAAATACATGTACCTGCACAAATGCAATTTTGCCCCATATACATAAGCATCAAAACACTCTTTAATAACATGTTCTGGATTCCTGCCTCTTTCTTTCAGTGTTAGTTCTGGTTGGTGCAAAATCAAGATAGAAACAGATCAGAGCCTGTTTTATCCTAATAATTCCTTATTCTTTGTGTCCAGTCCAGCCTCCAGATTGGCTTCATTCAATAGCCAGTATGTGCTCTGTTTCATAAGAAATGCAGTAATATAGGAAGATTAACCAGGAAACAAATAGTTCGGGAGAATATAAAGCAAAAATGTATTTTATCTAGGAAAATACAGTAAATGAATTTGCCGTACAGGGGAGGGAGAGCAGAGAGGGAGTAGTTTCTAGCTAAAAGAGAAAGGATAGCAACTGCTGGTTGACGGCCAATCTTTACTGAGATAAACCGTACAACTGTTTAATTGGAGGAAGGCAGCATACAAAAGTAGTAAGTTAGTTCATAGTTACTCATGCTTGAATTACTGCAGGTCACATATCATGCTGTGTGCGGGAACATGTCCTTGAGAGGGTAAATAAATTCAGTCAGTTTTCTGATTTCATTCTGGTGTAACAAACTATTGGCTGGAGTGAGAGATTTTGAATGTATCTGTATTTCTTTAGGAAGGAGTCTGAATTCCATTTTTCCTGCTTCTGGTTGATAAATAGAGGAGTTAGAAAGGGCTTTCAGTATATCTCTGGTTTTGATATATTGGCACGTTTAAGAATAACAAAAAAAATACCTAAATCTTAGAGGAATTTTGTTTATTTCACATAAAATATGAATCACTTTAGGATGATACTTAGAATATAAAATTCACAAGCTGAGAGGTATGCTCACTTATAATATAGGAAATTATCCATTCCACTGTTTTATTTAGAATTGTGAGCAAATAAAAGTAGGCATTAGAGTAGAATTCCAGGTATACAACGTAACTTGTGTCACTGCGTATCATAGAGTCATAGAATCATTGAATAGTTATGCTTCTACATTTCTGATTTATCTACATATGGAAGAGATAATGAAAAAATGTAATTAATATTTTTCCCCACTGTGGAAGTGAAGCAATCACAGTATTCGGATAGTAGCTGAAACCAAAGCCATTTCCAGACTGCTAGATTTTCAGGTGTTGAATTCTCTTCACTCATCTGCGAACGTAAAATCAGGTTGGAAATTGTACTAGGTAGC
This sequence comes from Coracopsis vasa, assembly GCA_026283785.1. Taxonomy (NCBI): domain Eukaryota; kingdom Metazoa; phylum Chordata; class Aves; order Psittaciformes; family Psittacidae; genus Coracopsis; species Coracopsis vasa. The sequence continues at coordinate 60,456 of JANHGB010009027.1, forward strand.
AAGCAGTGAAGAGTACTCAACCCTGAAACCTCGTATCTAAGTGACCTTTCAGAAAATATAGGCCATTCCTAGGACTTGGGAAATTCCAGTGATGAAATCATTATGTTTATTGACTTTTATTTGAATTTTGTTCATCTTGGGTGTGCTGGTATTGGCCCGGGTAGTTCTGGGGGAATTCCATATTTGGGCTCAGAAGAGGAAACACTTGTCTGTATTGCACATTAAATAAAAACAGTATAGGAGAACTGTGTTAATCTGTTGCAAGTCTGGAATACTCTCTTTGAGAGAAATAAATTGGAGTGCAGAAATCAAATACATAGGCAAAGGTACAGTGAGCTAAATCATATATATCTTCTACCTGACACATCCTGCAGTTTCTAAAGAGGAAGTTCCTATTGCCATCATTAAGAAAATAAAACTTAAGTTCACATATTTATCTTCAAAGGAACTATCAGTTCATGCTAAATATCACTGTGCAGGGAGTGTTCTGTTGCAGCACACTGATTTTTTCTAGTTGGAAAATGGCAGTTGTTGAGGTCATTCACCTCATATATATAGACTATGGTCTGTGCTTAATTGCTGCTTCAGTGAAAAGTTTCTTCAGCAAATGGTTTGTTTCCTCATTGTGAAACAGTGATTTCTCACTTTGGTTGGCCTGAACTGTTGAGACTGAAAAGCAAGACATTTTCCTCAAATGTACATAAAATTCCTAGAACAAGACTGAACTGCACTCCATGTCAGCACATAAATTGAAATGTTTTTGTTTACTATCTGCTGGTTCCTCTCAGTAGATTTTTCTGAAGACACAGGGTAAAACACCCTAATATTTACTTAGGTTGTTTCAAATTATCTGATTATGGCATGAAGCAGGAGGAAAACTAATAGTCATTAATTTCTTCTTAAAAATTAGCTTTGACCCACAGAAACCTTGAAGATAGATCATGTGCTTAGGATGTAGCTTGGTTCGACACTCGGTACTCCACTGCAATGCCTTTTAGGCATGCAACTGATCTGACTCACCTTTTGTGTGAAAGGTTCAAACAGTAGCAAATATACAGCACAAATTTAGGGTATATTTCCTCTCTGTTCTTTTTTTCTTCCCATAAAATCAGTTCATTGTTGGCCAAACTACCATAGGGCTCAAGAAAAGAAGAGATTACTTTTGAAGATTATTCATGTTAGGGAGGTATGAGTACTTTTCCTTGCTCAAATCTAGTTTATTATACCAAGTACCAAATGGTGCACTTGAAATGGATAATGAAAGAAGACATTAAATAAATATTTTATTTGTTAATATACATAGGCATTCAAAATATATTAAGAACTTTTAATCTAGGTTTTTAATATTCAATGGTGGATATTCTGTCTCAGTTTACATATGCCTGTAAATCTATTAAATTTGATACAGATGTCCAGTATAACAGTATAACTAAGAGAATAATCTGACCACTTTGTCTGATTCTTGGGACAGTGTCTGTAGCCTTGAACCCCTCAGAACAAGAATATGTTCAGATTAAAACACACACACGCACACAAAAAAAGTTTAATTCATTCCTCAACCAAGAATGTTTAACCCATTATTCTGGTTTTTTGTTTCTTCAATTATTCTTTTTGTTGGCAGTGTCAGATGTGTGGCAGCCACCCTTCCCTGAGCCACTGGTTCATTAGCTGAGGAAGAAAAAGAAAAGAAATATAAAAGCTGTTTGAAGGGTTTGCAAAATAGAAAGATATGTAATATATTTGAATCATACCTTTTGGGTAGTTTGTGGGATTACAGCCAGGCTGGGGTTGTGTATATTTAAATTTATAGTGATAAAAGACTATGACAATGCATGTCTCTTTTATATTAGTTTCCTCATTAATGATAAGTAAAGGACAGTAAACAAAAAGAGGAAGATCATTTGCCGAGGTAAGTAACTCAGAGAGGATGCCTTCAGCACTGGAGTGTGGGGAAAGCACAGTGCCCAGGAGTCTCAATCCTGAATGGCCAGAGCCACCAAGAGAGCAAAACTGGGAGGAAACTACCTGGGATTTCCTATAAAAATCTTCCTGCTCCTTATATACAGATTATAGCCTGAGTGAAATAGCACGTTCTGGTCTGAAGTTCAATAAAAGAGAATAAAAGGATCATTCTAGTCTTGCGATTTGTTTTTGCCATCCAGGGTCATTCCATAGAAGAGAACATAGAACAATGAAAGGAAAGATGTTCTCTAAAAAATAAAATAGCCTCATTTCGGTTACTTCTTTTCTGAGAAGGGAAAGTGTCTTTATGGAAAATAAGGAGACAAAACACTATAGTACCCATAACAGATTCCTGATTCAGGAGACAGGAAGCTCCTCCTCTGCCTGTCCCTTAGTAGTCTTTGTTTCTCCCTATCACCTGATTTACCCATAGGAACTAGCAAAGGCTTTTGCTAGATATTACCAATGATTCACAAGATTAGACTTTTTTCTTTTTTTAATTTTGTTTCCATAACACAAAACATAATCCTCCAATTAATTATCTTATTTAAATACTTGGCAAATGAATCTGGGTTAAGGTGCAAATTTGAAACAGCTCTCTGACACTTAATATTTAGTGTCTATTTTGTAGAATCTAAGTAGTCCCCAAAAGAAAAATGGATAAGAATAGGCTTGTTTCAAGTATTCATTCACCCAAATTTTTACTCACTGTAATTCTGGTTTCAACACAATAGTTAGCTACTTGTATAAAGGTTTGAGGTTTTGGTAGCTAAACTATAATCTAATATGAGAAATGCTAGCAGTATATGAACCTTGAGGTAGGATTTAACCCTCAAATCAAGATATCAAAATCGAGTTGTGCATATATTAAATATGCATCTAAACTGTCCTTGTAAATAATTGAGACTTGGTCACTACTATCAATGGAAATTTTAGACACCTAAATACTGGTATTTTCCTTTGTGATCCGAATTCCAAATTAAGGGTGGAATTCAGCTACCACAGCATGAGTGTACAATATTGTTTCTATTGTATTAGTTTATCCTTTTGGGGAGAAGATTGTTTCTCATAGGTCCTATATCACATCCAGCTATCCCTAGGTATCTAAATGCTGAAATCTCAAATGGCATATGAAAATATTTTAAGGCAACTTAATTTAGCCTTTTACAGACTGTAAAAGGGGAAGTTCAGGTTTGATCTGGATGATCTTAAGGTCCTTTCCAACCCTAACTATTCTATGATTCTATGATATGTGACCGCGTTTCCCCTTGAGGAGCAGCCCGAGAAACCTTGGTCAGCATTGGTGCAGGCTGTGCCTAATGGCAGCAGCCAGCCAGGGGCCCTGCAGCCCCTGAGGGGTCAGTGTAACCACCCACACCTTTGGTCCCTCGCCTGTTCCCAGTGCTGCCCAAAGCTTCAAGGAGCCTGAAAGAGCCACTCTGCAAGGACCGGGAGCCCATACGAGGACAGGTGGGGGGCCCCAGCACCCAGCTCCAGCACCCCCTGACCCCTCCAGGCCTGGGAACCTGGAGCAAGTGGAAACCACTTCTCTGCCAGAGCCACGCGTGCTCACAGCAAATACAAAGAGAGACTGGATCAAGAAAGCATCAAGAAATGTATTTACAGAAAAACAAACAACACAACAGAACAACACAACAAATTACAACTCTTCTACTTAAAACTACAACTATTCTATGTAAAACTGCAACTCTTACACTTAAAACTACAACTATTCTATGTAAAACTACAACTCTTCTACTTAACTACTATTCTATGAAAAAACAACAATCTTCTACGAAAAATCAACAATCTTCTGCGAAAAACAGCAACTCTTCTATAAAAATCTTCCAACACCTCAAAACCTCCATCTGGATCAGCCCTGGAAACAAGCAGCACAGGGTCATTTCAGTGAGGCTCCTGACGGGTCACTGTGTTTGCCACAGCCCTGGGACACGCTGGGAAGAGCAGGATTCTGTCGTGGGGCTGAGTCCTGGCTGGGGCTGGGAGCAGGGCTCTGTGTGATCAGACTTGGCTCGCATGGCCCAAAGGCAGTGCAGGGCAGTGCAGTGGTGGCGCTTGTGCCGCCAGGACGAGACCAGCAGACACCGTGTCTCTGCATCGGGGCTGTCACACACAGCCCCAGCCCCAGCACGGCAGCAGCCGAGCCAACCTCACTGCTGGCAGTGGATGGGGTTGCACGTGCTGCCTTACCACTCCTCAGTCCACCTCCATTTCCTCCATCTCCTCCAACTGCACATCAACCTCCATTGCCTCCTCCCCCTCCAACTCCGTCTCAACTTCCATGTTGTCCTCTTGCTGCAGCCCCCCTTGGGTCCTGCTGGCAGCCTCCTCCTCCAGCTCCCGCATGTGTTGGAACAGCCTAAGGCAAAAGCCAAGCAGAAGAGTGCATTGGTGCCGCCCTGGGCAGTGGAGCAGAGCTGTGGGATGAGGGCCTGGGCACCCGGCCCCCTCTCGCTGCCTGGGCAGAGGCGTGGGGCACTGGGGCCCCAGGCCCATCCCCAGCACCAGCTGGCGGGAGGCCGGGGGCTCCTTGTCCAGCAGCACCCACCAGCTCTGACAGGCTGGCACTTGCAGCTGGAGGAGCCTGCGCCTGCTGCGCTTCAGCACCTTGCGGAGCGGTAACGGCTTGAGGACCTGCCGGAGCAGAGAGGACAGGGGTGAGAGACCGCGCTCCCTGCCTGCGGGGCCCGGGCACAGACCCGGCCCCGCACCTGCCTCGGCACCCACAGGCTCCTTACTCTGCGGATGCAGGTCTTTGTCTCCTCGCTCCCGCAAGGGCTGGGCTGGGCTGCCAGCAGGACAAGGGTGGTCTTCCTAGGGGGCTGCATGGGGATACCAGGATAGGACCGTGGATCAGGGAACAGAAGACTAGGGCAGGCAGTAGGTTAGAAGGGCTGAGAGCAGGGTAGAAAGGGTCCAGGAAGGGTCAGAGGGAGGACAGGACAAGTGCAGGGTGCAGGGGCGAAGGTCTCTCTGTTTTGCGTCTCACTGGTAACAGGCAGTTGCCGATGGAACACGGACTGCGACATCACAGCTCCGTGACACTGGAGTTCTGGAACGGCCTTGCAGCATGGGATGAGGACGAGCCCTGAAGGGGCTGCAGCTTCATGGGGAACATGGGGCAATCCTAACTTGACCTCTTGAGATGTTTGAAATACTCTCTTGTGCTTAAACAGACAATAAACTGGTTGAATGCTGCACTGGCTGGCCAATTCCACGGGGCCAGGACCATCTCAATGGCGCCTTCACTGTCCCACAATCAGCTTGAGAGCGATCTGAGCAGTGCTCACGTGCTGCAGTTGGGATGCAAACTTATGTGTGAAAAGCGTTTGACTCCGTCCCGCACAACATCCTTGTCTCTAAATTGGAGAGACATCAGTTTGATAGATGGACCACTCAGTGGATAAAAAAATGGCTGGATGGCCGCACGCAAAGAGTTGTGGTCAATGGCTCAATGTCCAGTTGGAGACCAGTAATGAGTGGTGTCCCTCAGGGATTGATGTTGGCAGCAGTCTTGTTCAACATCTTTGTCAGTGGCATGGACAGTGGGATTGCGTGCGCCCTCATCAAGTTTGCCAATGACACCAAGCTGTGTGGTTCAGTTGATACGCTGGAGAGAAGGAATGCCATCCAGAGGGACCTTGACACGCTTGTGAGGTGGGCTGATGCCAACCTTACGAAGTTTAACCCCACCAAGTGCTAGGGCCTACACATCCCCCGCACGAGCTGGCTGGAGGCCGGGGACTCCTTGTCCAGCAGCACCCACCAGCTCTGACAGGCTGGCACTTGCAGCTGGAGGAGCCTGTGCCTGCTGCGCTTCAGCACCTTGCGGAGCTTACTTATTCCAACCCCTACAGCGCAGTTCCATGGTTGCACCTGTGGAATGTAGCTCAGTCAGTGAGGGACACAGTGATGTTGTAAGGTTTCACAAACCAGCTCCTTCTTCTACCAGAAATCCCTAGTACTGGGTGTCGAGTGGCACTCTCCTGTCATGTATATCCGGCATGAACGAAGTCACATAGAGACTGAATTTCAATTCCTGTGCATTTGTGGTTGCCACAGCCTTCACTGGGGTTTGAATCATCTGGAATTATCAGAATTTTCCCATGGAATTCAATAAAGAATTATGAAAGCACTTTATTTTAGCTCTTGACCTGTCTGATGTATTCACCTGGAACCACGGAAGATATAACTGCAAACTCATTTGTCATTTTTCTTACTTTTTATCATGAACTGTGCTATTTTGCTGCTGCCTCTGTTCATCTGTTCTCCACCCAGACAATTCAATTTCAAGCATTGCAGAACAGGTGGGGAGGTGGTATTAAAGATGAACTCAAAACAGGATGGTGTGAATTACAGCATTAATGTGTGATTCTGTAACACATAGATGGAATGGGGAGAGGGGGCATAAAACGTGTGGACTTAATGGGTCAGAAAGAGCCTGTGTAATTGCTTGTGTCCTCTTTGAAGCACATACCAAAGAATGTTGCTCGATAGTTTGAGCTCTACACCTTTGTTTTCCAGTAGAGTTTTGATATGATTTCTGGTGTTAGAAAAATTAAATGTATCGTTAAACTAAATTATGGAAGAGAAACAGGAAGGAAGTTTTAAAGGGCTGTATTGACAAATCTGACCACTTGCATGAAAGAGTTTTCACTACTGTATTTTGTAATCAATCTCCAAGATTAAACATTGACTTACAACAGAAAGGGGGATCGGACCTCACCTCCAAGAGGCTTCTCTTCAGACTCACTGGACCAGCATTCTGAACAAGTGAAGTAGAATTTTCTTTGTAACCGTGAAGTTAAATGTTTCCCATTTAATAATAATTTTTCTTGTAATGTAAGAAGATGGCTTAAAGCAAGCAAAATCACCTCAGATATATTCAGAGCCTGAGCATTTTCTTAATTAGAGTGCTATATTTCAACACCAGCCCTGGAACCTTGTCAGGGTCGCCTGCTGGGATGTGCATGAGGTGCGTGTGATTTACAATAATCTCTTAGCAACAACATTTCTATGAATTGATAAATTGCTGCACATTTATTCTGCTTAAAAATTATGTCCTTTGACAGTGCTCTGTAGGAAATGTCTCAGCAAGAAGCAGAGACACACACTTGAAAATGGAATATAGTTTCAAACCAAAGCAGAGTGGTTTTTTAGTCTCAACACTAAAGAGGTAAGCTATAAGTATTAAACCCTTTGTGAGCTGCACACATTAACCATTGCAACACCCCATTACTGTTGCTGCTATGTCAGTATAACACACCTACAGCAGTCAGTAGGGCCTACCTGCGGTACAGATCCTGTAGCTAGAACACCATTAAAAAGTGGGCCAGAGTGATGCAAATCTAGAGCCATCTTTGATGGTGTCAGGAAAAGTGACTGGAACAAAAGATGCTCTCATCTGACTCTATGAAGAGTTAGATTACTCTTCCTATGACAAACTCTAATTGTTCAGCAGGCCTAAAACCTCAAAGTTCTATAAAAATGGATGTGGAGGTTGGGTGATTTCAGAGGGACAAATGAGTTGTCAGTTAAAAGCTGACAGTCCCCATGTACCCAAATCCATCCTTCATATACAGATGTTGTGAGCAAGATGAGCTGTTCCCTCTGATGAAGATACTGTCACCGAGACTTTCATAAAGGTACAAATAGCAGTTTTAAACTTTTCAAGAACCCATAGTTAGTGTTTTAAAGTTGCTGTCAAATACCTGTACAAGCTCTGGGTCTCCATTTCTAATAGCAGAATGAGTCTTAACACATGGCGTGAAGAAAAGCCCCTTCCACTTTTTGGCCGTCTTTTGCCAAATCAGGTGAAATTCAGTGCCTCATCTGAAAAAAAGAAGTAGAAGCAGAAGTTAAGGAGTGAGTGAATTCCTTCAGATCTACTATTTGAATGCAATGACAAAGACTAAACAGGGAACCCAAATCTCCTGACCATCAGACAGCTATCTTATGCGTAATGCTGCCTGACATCATCCCTTCATTCTGTTTGCTTTCAAAAATCACTCTTCCAGCTTTGCCATCTAACAGGTTGTTAATAGATACTTGCTTTTGTATCAGTGACTGAGGAAAACATAAAGGTGTATTACTGAAGCAGTTGTCTGTTTATAAAATATCAGAGCACAGCACCTATAGAGATAGTATGCATTACAGATGCACTGTATAAAAAAGAGAAAAAATAACCTAACAGAGGTTTGTCTGAGACTTTCAGGGAAGTAATCTACCACTTGTGAAAATTCTTCTGCCCCCACCAATCCCATTTCAAATAGCCAAACTATCCATATGTCCCTGAGCTTGGTGATAATACTCTTGGGTGCACTAATAATAATTGCTGAAGTCAGAGATGATCAACATATCCTGTATGCCTCTTAGAGCAGCAGCAGATGTTTCTGGCTTTCAAATGGTAAGGGAATTACTGACTAGGAAACCTGCATTGTGGTTAATTTTTCTGTTTTCCCCATTTTTCACATTCTGTAGTAGCGATCAAGGGGTTTTTTTCTCAGTTGTTTATTGATTAATATTTGAATGGATTTGGCTACCTTAGAACAACTCTTTACAGTACGTTATCACATGGTTATTGGTTCCCCACACATGGACCTTGGTTTACCCAGAGGCAGAGAAGGGGGAAGATGTAGTAAATTGTCCTCTTCAGTTTGTGACACAATCTTAAACCTTTTGATTATCAGAGCTGCGGTTAATGCTTTCATGGAGTCTCTTTTGCGGTATAAACATTTCCACTAATGGCAAGCAAGCTGAGACAATAAGACAGAATTCCTCTTGGAATTACCCAAAATCTCTGGTACAATCTGAATGAGATACTTTCCAATATACAGGTAACACACAGTGTGCAGCAGTGGAAGGCATGGCTCATCCCACTGTTTTCCCTTGGTGTGAAAGGTTCGTGCAATGGCCATGGTGCAGCAGTTCTTGTGTGGTGCACTTTGCTGCATTTCCCATATGCTGTTCTGTCTGAGTTAGGCAGAAACTTGATACCTGAAATATGCTTCTCAGTACTGGAGTAGATGGTATCCTTTTATGGAAGTACTTATGGAAGCATGAGTATGGCAGAACTGGGAAAGTAGTTTATATATGATGGCATTTCCCTCATTTAGGATTTGTGGGAGAAAGAAGTGCTTTCAACTTGGCTTTACAAGGCTCAGGACAAGATGGCACTAGGAAGTTGGAATATATTTCAGAAATTATTTCCATAATTTTCACATTGGTTTACAATTACTATTGTCTCTTTTTTAATGCATTGTTACTGAAAGCTTGTAACAAATTAACTGTCAGTTTCCAAACCCCTACAAAATTAACTCCAATGGAGGATAAGCACTTCCCTGATACTGTTCAGCTGATGACACTTTTGCTGAATGCAGAATCCATGTGTGATTATCTTCTGCTGAAGATGTAGAGTAACTCTACCGATGACATGACAACATAAATATAATTTATATTACTCTATTTGTTTCTTTTTTTTTTTTTTTTTTTTGGCAGAGGAGTATGTAAATGCTATGAGAAATATAAGTGCGCTAGTGAGTCCAACACATTATTTTTCCCAGGATTTGTTATTTGC
>JANHGB010009030.1:0-28126 GCA_026283785.1 Coracopsis vasa
GTAAGCGGCTTAGCCCGGCCCGAGCGCTGCCCGCTTGCGGGTGCCCGGCCGGCTCTTACCCCGGGGCACGTCCACCTGGTGCCCCCTGCCCACGCTCTGCCAGTAGCTCAGCAGCCGCTCCTGCTCCTCGTCCTCCATGCGCTCGGCCGCCTCCTCGTCCGGGCTGCTGCCGTTGCTGTGGTACGCCGAGTCGGCGCTCTCCTCCGCCATCCCGTCCAGGTCCTCCAGCGTGATCATCGCTGGGGCGCCCGGCTCCGCGGTGCCCATGCGGCACCCGCCCGTCTCCATCGCGCTTGCCAGGAGGGGAGCGGAGCGAGCTGGGCTGGTCCGGGCTGGCCTGGGCGCGCTGCTGCCGCCGTGCCGCCTTATGAAGGGCTCTCTCTGTCCCGGGATTTGAGGGCGTGGGGGGAGCGTTGACACACGCCGGGGCGGCCCCCACCAAGGGAGGGATGGACGGAGGGAGGTGCGCTGGCCCCGCACTGCCCTCCCGCGCGGGCTGGCAGAGCACGGCACTGCCAGCGCTACTTTGCCAGCCAGCCAGATGCTCTGTAGCTTCGCGCTTGGTGGTGTAGGATCCAAGCAGTGTAGATCTCGAAGTTTGTTTCGTACTTTTCTTCACTATTAAGTCTCTTTCTTAGCTATTTTCTTCATCATCTCTTTCTCCCTGCTGCTCTTCAGGTCCTGTTAGTCCTTCTTTATTGTGACTTTCTTTTAATGTTTTCAAATAAATCTTGAAATACAGGTTTTTCACTTTGGGAGTGTCTGTGAGGTCATTCCAAACTGGCTTCAGTCTGGAGTACAAAAGCCATGGGTCATTTCATTATTGGAAGTTGACAGCTACATGATTTTGCCATAGCTGAGGCACACCTGTCTGAGAAAGAGGGGCATGAGCAGACCTGTCCTGTGGATGGCTATGACAATTAAAGTAGGATTTGAATTTGCATCAGGGCTCTATGTGGAGTCTGTAATTCTATTTGTAGTTGTTTTTCATTGCAACTTTACTGTGAAATAAGTGGGCAGGCAGGAAAGGGGAACCTCTGAGCTTTTAGAATTTTCGGATAATAGGAAAATAGTCCTCTCATGTCCACTATTGAGATGCTTGCAGGAGGATACCAAGGGTTAGGGATGTAACTGTTGACTCTGTGATGTGATGCTTAATCTCCCCACCCCCCTACCCCCCTTTTATTTTCTTTTCTGACCAGTATCTTTCAGCTGAGGTTCCCATGAGCCTGATCCTGGTGTGAAAATGAAGTGTTAATTGCCCCAGAATCCAGAGTTGTGCAAGTCCTGACTGTGTACTTCTGACAATACAGGTTGAAATCCTGCCATTCCTATAATCAACACTCACCAGCCAAGGACTGTTGTTTCTTTGAGAAATGGAGGAACAACTACCAGTGGGAACATCCTGAAAGAACAGTCTTGACCTAGTGGATTTAACGTGTGGGTATATTTTGCAGAAAAGTGGGATGCACTGGGTGCAGCAAGTGAAGCAGATAGTTCTACTGCAAGGATGTTTGTCCTCTTAGTTGTGGGCACTGTGTCAGCATCACAGGCTCTTCTCTGATCTGAAAGTCACTGAGAAGGCAAATCCTTGCCAAATCTTGGCAATAATGCTTTAGGGTTTGGTTGGGTTATGATATGATTTCAAGGTCAACTACCTAGTGTACAGAATTGCAGGATTCATTGAAATCGTGCTGAAGCACTGTATTTTCTGGCAGTTACCTGGTTTTCCTCGCAAAGGGAAGTTCCTTGAACTTCCCTTGTAGGGCAGCTACATGGCTGTGGGTAGGTACCTTGAAGGAAGGCACAATGGGAATCAATCCATGTCACAGGTAATGTCTAATCACATGTTAGTACATGTGCAAACCGTGGCTTCACTTTTGTGGGGAAGGGATTTTTCATGCAATTTTGAAAGTTGGGTTATTACTACCAAGTGAGGGCACCCTGGCTCTGGGTGATTTCTTCCAGGAAACTGTGATTGTTGAGAAGAGCTGACCTTTTGAGGCCAACATGTAGAGGTTCTTCTACCTGTCCTGCAGAAATAATTCTGTCACTTTCTCATACAAAACAGCCTCAATTCATTTGTTCAAGCAGTAATTATGCAAATGGATAGTTGCTGATTATTGCTGTTGAGAGGATTGGTAAGCATTGTTGTGGAGATGGGGGAAAAAATCAAGAAAAAACAACAACCAGAATAATTGGCTAAAATAACAGCTAAATTTCTCTATTTGTGAGAAATGCCACTGAATTTTGACTGGCTACCTGTGAGAAAGAAATCGGTGGGAGCTTCAGATCCTGCTTTAAAGATCTACCGGCACAGATTACTGTGTATGTATTTTGTTTGCCTTTGGTTTGTGATGTGCTTAGTAATTACAGGCAAAGGGCTGTTTGATAGAGTACTGAAGAAGACGTTGCTCTCAGCTCAGAAAACAGAGTAACTGTTACAGGAGTTGAACAAAGCCATTTACTGTTGTAATTTCATGTGTGACTGTTGGCTAATAGTCACTCTTGAGATAATATGGTTTTGGTAGTTTGGTATTCTTTGTGCTTTCCTGGCAAGTTCTATTGCTGAACATAAAAGAAAAACAAATATTCAGCCTTGCAAAATGAGGATATGAAACATCCTCAGTACGATGCTTTTTGTGCTGTGGCAAAGTGATGACATTTCCTGAGTGGCAGATGGATGTAGAAAAAAACACTTCCTTCTTATAACTTTGCAAGCTAAAGAGTAAAAGTATTCTCAGTGAAATTAGTTGAAAGGTGAAAAGTGCAGGCCTGCTTTTTCTGCAACTTCCAAGAAGTGAAAAATACTGTAATAGGAGAAAGCAGATACTTGAAGAGGCCAAACTATCGTATCTTTTTGATAAGTGCCAGCTTCTAGGGAAGAACCATGTATCTTCAGTGTGAACAGCTGCCTGGGGAGTGAGAAGACTGTGAAAGATGAAGAAGTGAATATAAACTTAGCAACAAAACTTTCAAAGGCACAGAGATCATTACTAGGTTGATCAGTATTGGTTTGGGAGAGTTCCAGTATCCGCTTAAAACCGGTATACCCTGCTGTGTCCCTGATACTTTATTTTTGTTGTTGGAAAGGTAAGAAAGTGTCAATAGAATGAATGCTCACACAAAACAGCACTTTCCTCCCTGTTGTTTAGAGTACGTTTGTTAAGGATGCCAGAGAGGGACTCTTCATCAGGGACTGTAGTGCTAGGGCAAGGGGTAATGGGTTCAAACTTCAACAGGCGAAATTCAGGTTAGATATATGGAAGAAGTTCTTCCCTGTGAGGGAAGTATTTCCCTACTCCTGATTTTAGTGGTCCCCTCTTAAGTCAGACCAGTGGGCGCACTGACATTCCCATACAACTGTAGGTGTGACATTACCTCACCAACACACAGACTGGTCCCATTTTAGCAGCCTTCCAGTACCTAAAGGGGGCAACAGGAAATCTGGAAAGGGACTTTCTACAAGGACTTATAGTGACAGGATGAGGGGTAATGGCTTTAAGATGAAAGAAGGGAGATTTGCATTAGATACCAGGAAGAATTTCTTCTCTGTGAGGGTGGTGAGGCACTGGCACAAATTGCCCAGAGAAGCTGTGGCTGCCCCATCCCTGGCAGTGTTCAAGGCCAGGTTGAACGGAGCTTTGGGCAGCCTGGTCTAGCGGCAGGTGTCTCTGTCCATGGCAGGGGGTTGGCACTTGATGAGTTTTAAGGTCCCTTCCAATTCAAAACAGTCTGTGATTCTATGATTTTCTTCCACACCAATTCTGCACCTTGTCCAGGTCATTTGGAAGGGGTCTGTGGCCTATTTGGACATTGAAAACACTGGAGCTGGGTTGGCTGGGATAGCAGGGGAAGGAGGTGAAGGAAATGGCAGCTCTTTTTATGTACAGTGTGACTGTATGAACCCCTGGTCAGATCTGCCAGTCAAGTCTGGGAGCGCTCAGAAAGTTTCCTGGCACTTTGCCTTTCCTGTGGACAGAAGTGGACCTTCTGAGTCTTTGTTTTGCAAAGGAACAGTCTACGTAGAGGCTGTTTTCTCTCAACCTGCTCCCCCACTCTGAAATAAATGCATTCCAAACAGTTGTTAATGCCTGGCAGATTTCTTGCTTGTCTTTGGTACAGAATCCTTGCAAACCTGCAGTGAAATAATTATTCTGGGTCATTTGTTTAGAGCCTATGTTTTTTATTGTGCCAAGAGAAAACAGATTAACAGCAGTTTTTGGTGAGGTGTAGCTGAAGCAGCAACAGTTCTTTGCCCTGCCAGTTCTGCTTGTAATACACATGGTGCTCCTCAGTTAATGTAGCTCCAAACAGCAGGTCCTAAGCTAATCTCAGGTACAAGCTTCAAAAAACCAGTGCGATTTGCTATGGAAGATATTCAGCAAACCCCCTTATGTTCTTGCAAGTTTAGTGCAGTATGGGATAACTTTACCAGGTGTCTTTTATATATTGGTAATAAATCTGTCAGGTTTTTGAACTCTGTGAACTAGAGATAAGCCTTGACTCCTACTAAGCAATTAATTTAAATGAATTCTACAGTTCTGTTTCTAAATAGGTAACATAAGACTTGAATGTTTTGGAAAAAGTGAGCAGACTTTCCAGAAGTATTATCTTTTTAATTAAAAATAAAGGTATGGAAGCAAGATAAATGTAATCACTCTGAGCAGTGCTTGTTTCTGTATCTCCTCTAAGTAGGTTATGTTTACTGTTACTTATTAGTTTTGAAGCTCCAGGTGACTGTATCCTGCTGTCTTTCATAATAGTCTTCCTTGGTTTGTTTTGCAGAAGATGATTAAATCAGACAGGGCTGTACACTGAGCGAACAGTGACAATGTAATTTTCTTACATATTATAAACTAGGTCAAGGGATGAAACAGAAAAGTACATGTAATGGAAATTTCTTTTTTAAAAAAGCTATGCAACAAGTACAAGAAATAATAAACCAGGTCTGGAGCATTATACTTCTGTGGCCATTACTTTTCAATGAAAACATTAATTTCTTTTCTAGAGAAACATCTTTGTGTTCAGAGACTGGCTCCATTTCCACTACTTGAGGCATAGTTTAAGCTTCATCTTCAGCATTTCAGTTGTGCTCATGTTCTGCTCTTTAGGGTTTGATGGGAGGTTAGAGAGCTATGTCAGTGGTATCCTATTAAAATAAAGAGCACTGAGTTATCCCTTGCATGGTTAACCTTTTTTTGTTTATACTAAGTGACTCTTTTTTTATAAGCTGGCATAGATATTTCTGTCTCTGCCCTTTTAAAATGACTTATCAGATATAGGCCAGATTTAAAAACAACATAACAATAGCAAACTGGTAAAAGATGAACTTTTGAATTTCAAACTCTTAACACTAAACCAAATATGAGAAATTAAGTTATTGTGCATTTAGATTTCCAGGTGACTCAGTGAATGTTTTTGACTCTATTTTAAGAAAAGATATTCCATTTTTTTTTATTTTTTTTTCCTTTCCTCTGGAAATTCCCAGCAATATTGTGGTTTCCAATTGGTGTCTGCTTATTGGTGGTGGTACAAGTGTTTTATTTGGTCTAATTAATCCATTAGTCTTAATTAGAGGGGGTGCTTGGGGACTGCTTTGCTTTGCCTGGTGAGCTGCCTGGGGCCATCACCAGGCTTCCTGGGGATCAAGGTGGTTGGAAGTGCCCTGGGGGTCTTCAGCTGCAGATGGATGTTCGGCCTGTGCAGCAGGTCTGGCATCGACTGTCCCGGGATGCATGGGGTGGGCAGTGATCCTCAGCACCATCCTGCCTTTGGTGTTGTTCCCATGGGCATCTCCCGCCCCCTTCAGCTAGGAGCAGTGAGCTGATCTGGGCTCCTCTCAGCAAAAGCAGGAAGCTGCCAGTCAGAAGGCCCAGAGTAGGGAAGAGAAGCAACCTGAGACACACCAAAGCATTCATAATTTAGGCTTTGTTTCTGTTATTTCTCATCACCCTTTATCTGTTATAATCAGCTTAGCCTGCTGACTTCAGCTAGCTGTTTTCCAAAGTCCTGCTGGCATGGAGCTGGAGGCATTGTGGAAATTCCCCAGCACATTGTTTCCCCAGTTTGGCTGGTGCTTTCACAGGTTTTCTTTCACCATTCCAAAGTTCTCTTTGCTTTTTGATTCTTTGGGGCATTAATGCTGGGGTAATTGATGATGGCAATTATCCCCTCTCCCCACCCTTTTCAGAGTATTTGACACTTAATGCCGCGTAGGCACTGAACACAGAGTAAGAAGCTAAAGGAATATCAAATTATAAAAATAATCAAAGCAAGCAGAGAGAATGTGTTAAACTAAGCTGCCACTGCACTGAGAGGGTATGAGTAGAATGTGGTTGTTAGTAATGTCTGTGAATCCTGACAGGCTCTAATAACCCAGCATATGTGGGAAGAGGACAAACAGAGTGTTGTCACTTCCTGTATAAACACACCCTGTGCTTTCACAGTTGGCTTTATTTTCCTGTTAGGGTATTTTGTCTTTGCAAGCTGAAGACCTACTTAGATCAGTATTGTTTGAGGCCTGAAAGTTAGACCTGTTTTTATTGCTTCAGTTGGACTTGATTGTCAGTGGGCTGGAAGAACAGCAGTAAAAGGATTAGGCATCTGTTATGCTATAGCCTTTGTGCAGTTCAGCTGAACTGGTATTAAAATACCCAGAAAACTTGGGAAATGCAGATATCGGGAACCATCTGCTGTGAAACTATGTCAAGACTGCCTTTGAAAAAGCTTGTTGTTGTGCATTAAGATGTTTTTGGGGCTACTAGCCAAGTGGGCCAACAGATTGTAAGTAATTTTTGTAGAACAAATCTGATTACTCCAATTATTACAGAGTTAGCACTCATGCAAAACTAAGTCTGTGAAAAAAATACTGACCACCTAAAGCTGAGAAACAAAAAGGAAAAACAGGATTAAGATGAATTAGTGCAGGTCAGTTTCCTTGTTTCACCCATGTGGAAAGCAGGTACATGTGATGTATAAAAACAAATTGTCGTTTGGTGTGGTTTCCAAAGGAAACAGGGCTTGCTGCTGTTGAGCGCTTATTCCTCTCTGCTCACCTCTCCTGACTCCTGTCCCTTCCCCACACAACTTTCTAACCTGTTGGCTAGTCCTTTGCCTGTGATAATTTAAACTTCTCAAAGCTCAATACAGGTTTTCTTGACACCAATGCCATCATAGTTAGGGTTACCAGTCCAAGAACCACCTGCAACAGGAGCTCAGTAGCTGACTGCCCATCCCATTTTGATGCCTCTCTGCTTTGTCAGTACTTGAGTGATTACAAAAGCACAGTGTGTGCTTCCACTTCTCAGTTATTTGATTGATGTGGGGTTATCTTAGGGGCAAGAGCATGTTTAACTGTAGAATAGGAGGGCACGAATCCTTATTTAGGGAACCAAGCTTAATAGTTCTACGGCTCTTAGAAAAGTTTTGTAAACTATCCTAGAAACCGCCTGATACTGGAGAATGTTACAGTGAGGTACAGGGACACCGGGTGTCATCTGGTACAGTAACACGTTTCAGAAACCAGTGCAGTTTGTTTTGAAAACCTCTGTGTTTTAAATAAAATAAATGAGCTGATGCTTGTGTTCTGTTGGGTAAGATCTTTAAAAATAAAACTCCTTCAATGGGCTAAATAGGCATTCCTTCATATCTTTTATGTTCTTCTGTGTTTTGTTTGCAGGTGCTAGAAACATTTGCTGGACGCCTGATTAGAATAGGAGTTTTAGCAAGGCGGGATATTCCCAGCCTCACAAAGTACCAGATAATTCTAGCAAGAGATCAATACAGAAAAAATCCTTCTTCACAAAGTGCGGTAAATGTCTTTATTTCATGTTACTAAAGTAGTGAATAAATAGTAATACTCCATAGCGTACAAATTTTCATGATATGTTTTAAGTTAGATTTCCTTTGTAACATTCTGGTTTTAGCCCTCAAATAAAATATACAACAAAATATACCTACTTTTTCCACATTTCTTGATGCTAATTCAAGGGAATTAAGGAAAAGGTGAAGAACTCCATTTCCAAACTGAAATTGTTTTGAGAACTTAAGTAATTACTTTCTTAAGTAATTACTGACTGCCAAGTTTAGACTTTTCCACACAAAACTACATTGATGCTCCCATTTTTCTGTAAATTGTGTGTTCAAGAGTGTTTAAATTTTTCAAACTTAAAGAGTATTACTTAAACAATAAATAAAAGTAAAAAAAAAAAAAAGGCTGTGTGCTTTAAAAAGAACATTGGGAAATACACTTTGAAGTAGGCAAGCCAGCTTTTCTGACTGAAATTCTGTAGCCTGTGTAGTTGTGCCAGAAATCTCTGGTTTTGCCAACATTAGGGAAAAACTCTTCCTGTGAGGGTGGTGAGGCCCTGGCACAGGTTTCCCAGAGAAACTGTGGCTGCCCCATCCCTGGCAGTGTTTAAGGCCAGGTTGGATGGGGCTTTGGGCAACCTGGTCTAGTGGAAGGTGTCCCTGCCTGTGACAGGGGGTTGGAGCTAGGTGATCTTTAAGGTCTCTTCCAACCAAAACCATTCTATGATTCTGTGACTGTTCACTCTGCATTAGTTTGTGCTTTGGCTCTATTTCTCAGATCTCAGTCATTTTTTCAGGAGAACTGTGGTATGATTCCTGCTGCTTATCAACTTCCTAATTTAATTATGAGTCTGTTTTGTTTTCACAGGGAGTACATCAAGGCATAATTGAAGGAGACTTTGCACTTTGTATCAGTTTATATCATGGTTATGAGCTGCTACTACAAATGGGAGTACGGTCATTATTTATCTACCTTTGTGGAATTATGGATGGATCAAAAGGTGAGATGTCTTTAGAAAAATCCTTTCTTTTGTTTCCAGTCCTTCTCATTTAATTTACCTCATCTGTGTGGCTAGGTTTGCAGAAAACAGCTTATATAACAGATGGGTTGCCAATGTGATTGGTGTTTTGTTCCCTTTCATCCCCATAGGAAATGTGTTAGCACAATGTCAGAGTACATTTGAGATAGTAAATGTGTTTTTATGGCAGCAGTTCTGAAAAAAAAAAAAAAAAAAAAGGCACAAGCTGAACTTGGAGGAAGTGCCAGTAATCTCTCTGGCGAGACAGAGAATAACCATTAAACAATTTAAACTGAGAAATTGTTTGGTCTTTTAAACCAATTCATCCCCCTGCAGCAAAACTCATGTATGCATGAGTTTTAAGCATCTTTGCCAGAAGACTACAGATTTAGTCACATCACACCAGATATTTCTGTCCCAGATGTGCAACATCTTCCATGCTCACTAAGTGAAAAATAAAGTTGTTGTGATCTTTCTCTGTACCTCTTCTTATTTTCTCAAAGGAGAACTGTGTGTACTGTTCCAGATGTGGGTACAGCATGAATTCATACAATGATGCAAAGATACTTTCTGTTCTGGCCTCAGTTCATTTTCCTAATTCTGTCACTGACTATTGTGAGCCTTTTGCAACTCTCCACAGTCCTTTTTAGACCTGTTGGATTGTCATTGCTCCCTGGAAGATCTGGTTTGGTACTGATACCTTTTTTGAGGGGTTAAATTTCAAAATGGCAATGTCAGTCCAACCTCCAGTTTCTTTTAAGCACTGAGTGTGGGAGGGGAAGGTTCCAGCTATTTAGATTAGCCCATGCTGTGGCTGTCTGATTTCTTGCTTCATTTTGATTTATACTTCACTGTGTAACTATGTGGTAATTTAAGAAAGCTGATTTGCCTACAGCAAATTTCCTAGTTTCTGAGATTCCTTAAAACCCCTGTCTGCTACTGAAAGATGACTGATGGAAAATAGTTCTAATAAGTAGGTCTTCTGTACTGGTGTCCTACTAAGTTTGGTTTCTGGTCTGAGTGGGATGAAATTCTTTTTAATATTGACATAAAATCATTCAAGAAACTTCTGAATTTAAGCTTTGGGTAAGCTAAACTCTTTGGGAATCTGGCATCATTTCATAGTCTCAAAAGATGATTTAGGTTGGAGGGGACTTGGAAAACGATCCAGTTGCAACCCGCCTGTGACGGCAGGCTCACTTACCATTAGACCAGTTTGCTCCAAGCCCCGTCCAACTTGGCCTTGAACACTGCCAGGGATGGGACAGCCACAGCTTCTCTGGGCAACCTGTGCCAGTGCATCACTGCCCTCACTGTTTGTGGATTGTATGATTTTTCTAATGCTAAATGGTTGATATAACACTTTTTAGTTTACCTGGTCCCAGTAGTAGGACCAGGCTTCTGTCTATACATACATTTTTCATGCTTAAGTTAATGTTTTCGTGTTTAAATTCTGTACTGGTGTCTTCCTTGAAAAAAAAGTTTTGGTGCCAGACAATGTTATTTTCTAAAGCTAACGTGAAAGGAGCTTGCTGCTTCTAAGAAAGCTTCTCTTTTGGATAGAAATAATACATTCACTCTGGAGATTAAGTACTAAATTATTTCAACTTTTTACAAAGGGTTAACCCGCACGAAGAATGAACTTGGTCGTAATGAGGACTTCATGAAGCTTTATCAGCAGCTCAGAGACATGTTTTCAGACACATCTTCAGTGAATGGAAATATTTACAAGAATAAAACAGGTCAGTATTTCCCTTTCAGAGGGAGAATATTTACATTCTGTTTAAATGAAACAGTAGGTACCTCTACATAGTTTGTAGATGCAGGAATGCATTTGCTGTGATATTTTCAGCTAGTATTCTATATTCTAGGTTGTTTTCCCCAGACTTGTATCTATGTATCCATCCGTGTATCCATCTTCTTTTGGTGGTTTTAGCTACCTTCAAACAAGTTTACTATGTTTGAAGTTTTAAATTTGATTTAAGATGAAAGGTTAAACTTGTACTGTTTGACAGTGCATCTTTTACAGTGTGACTATAACGAGTAGCCACACTTTCTCAGAAACTGAGTTTAACAAATGGGTTTCATGAGTAGTTTACTAATATGCTTAGGTTAGGGAGTGCAATAAGAACTAGTGGCAGGAATTTGTATGTCTGACTCAGATAATTATGGGAAGAAATGAAGTTCACTGAACCTTCATACTTGTTGGAGGTTTAGTTACATCTTTAATGGCTTTATTTCCTTTTCAGTGTTTGAAAATAAAAAGGAATTTATCTATAGCCATCCAAAACTGAAGAAATTGGAGGAAATTGTAATAGAACACTTCAAGTCCTGGAAAAAGGGATGTTCTAGTAAGTACCAGCAACTCAGGGAAAAAGTATCTGAACAGTTGAACCTGTGGATGAAAACTAGTAATTTCCTACTGATTTATTTTCTAATTTTTTCAAGTGCTTCTTTATTGTTTTGTATGTTTGTATATCTTCTGTGTGGAGAAGTTCTCTTGAGAAGAACTATAACACGACATTTCCTTAAGAAAAACATTCTGTAAGTTATCACTATTCATTTCATGTAAACTGTTCTAGTAGCTTAGTAAAACAGTGATAGAAAACTCATTCCTAATGCTACTATGTCTCACGATTTCCATAGTCATTTAATTTGTTCTGGAAACATTGCTCAGTGCAGTGCTGCCACCACCTCCTGAAAAGTTATGATGCAACATGCTTATAGATCTTAAGGATAAAAGTTCTGATATCCAGCCTTGTTGCCAAAAGTAACAAACTGAGGCACTCATTTGAAGTTTAAAACCTTCGATTACAGTTGTCTGTTTTTCATACTGAAAGGGAGAACAAAAACACATCGTACCTTAGCATGAGATTATGAAGCAAAGAATTTGAATCATTCAGATGTCTGTGGTTTTAGAAAGTTTCAGCTGTTGCTAAAACTTCTTTTCGGCTTCTTGATCCAGCTGTTGCTTGTGGAATGATGACAGCAGTACCTATAAATTTGTTTTGCAACTTCTTCACTTTTTCCCTTGTCTGTTTGGATTCTTGTGCTCTGTGAAGTTATGTCAGGTTTTCCTTCTCCTTCCTTCCTCCTGATCCCTGTAACCTCCTTTATCCTCCTAACTAATATGCAAGGCAAGGCCGTAGGGAATATAAGGCAACGTTCTGACCACAATTTTCTAGATGTATGCAGTTAAATTCAAAGCAAGTACAAACAAACAGTCCTGACATCTTTGTGTCTAAAGCAAGGCCAGAAAGCACTTTACAATTCACAGTCTGATCAGAGTTGCAGGCATTCTAGTAACTAAGCTTATGCATCTCCAACCCAAATGTACTGGGCACCAGACAGAAATAGTGAGGCACTATGAACTTCTCTATTTGCCTTCTTATTCACTGTGTCATAGAGTCTCTGATGATACCCTTTGAGCAAAACCTGTCCTTTTGTGCCCTACCCAGGCAAAGCTGCAGCCTCTCAAATGAGAACATCTGGCTGTAGTGCAGGTTGCTTGTGCAAACTGAGCTGTTTCTAACTAGTGATAAACCAGGTTAAGTCTGAGCTTCCTGACCATGTAGCTATTACCCTTGCTTTGCAAGGTGCACTTACCAGCAATTCAAGTGAATGTTCTGACCAGACCTTAAGAAACATTGGCTCAGCATAATGAGCTTCTTCCAGCTAATCTTCAATACGTGGATTACTTGTCAGATTGATTATGGGCTGCTAATGTCTTGAATTTTGTAAGTCTGTGTTTGGATAAGGTCAAGAAGGTAATGGCAGTAGTGTAACTTTTTTTTTTTTTTACAGTACAGGGACAGATACTACTGAGCATTATTGCTATTCATGTCATGAGAATGTGCTAAAAGTAGGTATAGAATAAATATTGTTCAGAACAAATTTAGAAGAAGAGAATCATATGAACTCATGTGAGTAAGATATATCCAGCCTGCACTTATTCTGGAATATTTAGCTTATTAGTCTGCTCAGGATGGCAAATTATGCAGAACACATTCTGTCAGTGTTGCAGTAGAATATCATAGAGTAATTCAGACTAGTTGGAAGGGACCTCTGGAGATCCCCATGTCTAACATCCTTGGCTGTCAGCCTCAAGAGTGAAATCTGTTTTGACCGGAGGAAGCCATCTTCATGACCTACCTGTGAATTAAGGGCTCATCTTAAAAAGAAATGTGGAAAAATGCTTCTTTTCAGCTTTTCCTTTTTGAGTTGAGATACTGAAAGCATTTCTGCATGTAGATACGCACAACTGAAAACTATACTGGGATTTCTGATAGTTGGTCAGAAAGATATATATACACACATACACTTATCTGTTACACTTAACGCTTTAACATCAAGAAACAGCTTGATATTGGAATTAAACGCATAGTGTACAACTGTTGTCAAGCACCAAGTGCCTGCTCTTTATATTTCAGGGAAACAGCTTACATTCAGTCTTGAGAATGTTAATTCCCTGTCTAACCTTTCTTTCAATGACATAAAGCTGTTTTGTGAAGAATTGTGTAAAAGAGGAGACCTTTATCCCTAGAAATCTTATTTGATTTCATCTGAGGGCTATGTTTCAGTAAAGCATGCAGACTGTGCCAATTTCAGTTGTTCACTGTATCTTTTTTGAGATTCCCCTTTATAAGATATCTGGTTTGACTTTGCAGCATGCAGTGATGTGTGTGTTGTTTTAGCATTTGGATAGGATAAACAGAAGATAACTGCTCAAAACTTGTGTGTTCCTTAGCTTTTGTTTATACTCATGAAGGCAGATACCTTATATGTTTAAAAAAGAAGAAGAAAAAGCAAGTTGAGTACCCAGAAGACAAAGTCCATGATGGTGTAACATAAGAATCTTGGTTTTGGTCAAAAGCACCTTGCTAAGAAACTGCATATCAACGCAATTATTTCCCCCCTTTCTTTGAAAATGGAAAGTAATCTTTTCTACTGAAGTGACAGATATAACCAGTTGCGATGACAGATCATTCAAAACCAACAGATTGTTGTATTAAGGGAAGTTTTTGCATATTTCTGCTGTCATGAGGATCCTAAGCTGTAAAACTAGAGAAAACTTGCTGTAGTAAATCATACAAAGCTGATGCAGATCTCTTATATTCCACTGTGCTGTATCCTAGACTAATGGTAACAGTGGTTTTATTTCTGTGTATTGCTGACCTCAGTTGTTTATGGGCAGTTAAGTAGCAGGTTTAAAAGTGACATTGTAGGCTCTTTGGAAGAAGGTATCTTAAACTTCAACACACTTGTCATCAAACCTGAGCTTTTCAAAGTAACGTTAGAAATAGTACCTCAGATGTAAGACACTGTCGCCATAGTTGGTGTAAATTATCCAAAATTATGATACTGCTTTGATTCCAAAGAGGAATTGTTCGAGCAGGTGTATCTCTGAGCATTTTCTAGGGATTTGGTCTAAACAGTCCGAGAGGCTCCTAATTTTCAGTTATCTTTACTTGGTTATTTTATTTTTTTTTTTTATTTTTTTAATTAATTGATTGTATTTTTTATATTTTTTAATGGAATTTCTTTTAAAGTCAATTTATTTGACAAAATCAGAATACTGTATAGTTGGAAAAAACCTTCCCAGTAAGCGAGGTGAGAGCTCTGAATGTGTGGCTTGTGGGATGACCTGTCCTTAAGGTTTCATTGATTATTATTTTAAAATTGTGCATAAAAAAAATGCTTTTCTGGCTTTTTAATATGAACTAGACCAAGTGACGACTGGAAGCCCATCTGTGGACACTGTGGGTACCAGAGTGATGATCTTCTCATCATTCCGGGACAGCGTGCAAGAAATTGCAGAAATGCTTTCCCGGCTCTGTCCGGTGGTTCGAGTGATGACGTTTGTTGGCCACTCCACAGGCAAGAGCAGAAAAGGCTTCACACAGAAGGAACAACTTGAGGTAAAGAAAAGATGAGACTTGTATTAGGAAATAGTGATAAAGAGTATTAAATGTGTAAATCACTACATGAGTATCAATAGAGATTGTATGGCAGTGACTGAACTTTAAAGTGTCATTAGTGAATTTCTATGTAGTTCAGTTGCCTTCAGAGTTTCCAAAATTACACTCACTGAACAGAATGTAGACATAGAAATACTTTCTATATTACATTGTATTAGCAACTGCTAACTTTCATGTATTTGAGAAGCTACAGAAATTTTCAAATACTTAGGGATTTTTATTTTTTTTTTGTAGGCAGAAAAAATAAGATATATCCTCAAATTTTGATCTAGAAAATTAAAAAGAAACCAAATCAAAAAACCCAATAACCAAAGAAAAAACAATCAAACCAAATATTTAATTGCAAAGTTGGGAAGATCAATTTTAGAAGGATGCCATGGTTGGAGTCAGAATAAGGTGTGCTTTTTTTCGCCTTTATTTTAGAATTGAAGAATTGATATGTTGATGTTAACATCAATATGCAACAAATCCAGAAACACCAAGTTTTGCAGTTTTAAAATATAAGTTAATTTTTTAAGCTTCTGTCTCAACCTAGAAATATTGATTCTATGATTGCAAAGTGTGTATAAAGGGCTTTCTGACTCACCTGCTAAATGTAATTTTAATCGTTTATTCAGGTGGTGAGACGCTTTCGTGAAGGTGGGTATAACACTCTGGTCTCTACCTGCGTTGGGGAAGAAGGCTTAGACATTGGAGAAGTTGATCTCATCATCTGCTTTGATGCTCAGAAAAGCCCAGTTCGCCTTGTGCAGAGGATGGGCCGAACGGGGCGCAGGCGGCAAGGCAGGATTGTGGTCATCCTGGCCGAGGGGCGGGAGGAACGGGTGAGTGTGTAGTTTGCTTCTCACTGAGAAAACAAAATAACCTGTTCCAGGAAAATCTACACTGTTCATTAAGTCCCACAGCAATCCTGACCACTCCTAGCAACACTTTAACTGTCCGATAGGGAAGTGATAGTCCACACTATTCTAAAACCATGTGCACTTTCTCAATGTGAAGGGCTTCAAGCCTTTGTTTTTTGTAACACTCATTTTGTAAATGATAAAATTAAACTCAGAAAATACAGGGATTTTGCCAAGGGTGCAGCATGACATGTGGAAGAGATAGAGATGAGCTTTGAGCACAGGAGGGCTGGAAGCATCTCGCCCTGAACTGCTGACGACACTATGCTTTTAGACAAGTACTTAGTGGTAGCAGACTTGCGTCTGAGGTCTGAAGAGATCAGCTTAAGTGGAAATCTACTTTCGCTAAATTCCTGAACCTCAGCACTCAACTCAGAGTATAATTAATCATCTCTGAGTGCAGGCTGCCCCTTGGGAAATCAATGTACCAGTGGAAGTCTAAGCCTTGAATTGTGAGCTGCGGGAACTGATCTTCAACTGTACCAGGCTGCTGCCCAGCTTCATCTTGCAGCCTGACCCAGGGAAGCAGGCAGGGCAGGGTTTAGGGAGGAGGAGGCAAGGCAATCCCTGCTGACATGGCTCTGGGGAGGGTGATTGCAGAGGAATATGAACCCGCATCTTTACAGCTTCATCATGCAATGCATGTTTGAATGCAAGGCATTTTTAGAGTGCACCTCACTGTTCTGGCTGCAAACTGATTTTGTTCCTTGCTGGTTTTTACTTGTGAGGTTGATTCTGAGTTGGATGACAGAGAAGTCTGAGGTCTGTGTAAGCTAGTTGTAAACCCCAGATTTCAGAGTCTTGCTTTATTTCATTTATTCCAGTCGCTGTTTGCCTGTGATTTAAATTTGTAGGCAGCAGGGATTTAACTCTGAATGAGTGTCCAAAGAATCCTGCCTGAGGGGAAAAAAAACATTGCTTTGAAGGGATGAAAAGTCAAAAAAAAGTTAATGATATTTGTAAATAGGTGTTTTCCGATGCTGCTTATAAAGACAGGTTACTACTGAAAGCTCTGCCCTGTAGTGGGATATTAAAATAGTCCCTTAAATTCCTTGGAGTTTGACTTAAGTAGGTGGATTATTGGGCTCTTCAGATTTTCTCAGAAATCTCTGAAGCAGAACCTTCTCCTAGGTAGGACCTTCTCCTAGTAATTTTAGGCATCGTGGAAGTTTTTTGTGGTTTGTTTTTTGTTTGGGTTTTTTTGTGGGGTTTTTTGAGATCATGAAATAAATGTAACCGCTGAACAATATTGGCTTTGGTTTGGTTGGTTGGTTTTGCTTGAGTTTTGGGGTAGGTTTGTGATTGGGATTTTTTTGGGGGTGTTTGTTTTTTGTTTGTTTGTTTGATTGATGGAGTCATCTTTCAGATCTATCAATGTGGAGATTCTTCCCCATCATATAATTTGCAGCAAAGTAATTAATGATGTCATGTTAATTCATGAGAATTTGTTTGTTTTAAATCAAACCACTTCAATTATAAAGCTTTTGAAGACATTTTATTGGGAAAATTTGGCAAATGCAGGTCTGGAAGTTTGAGGCTTGACAAGAATTTCCGTTACAGAAGTGTTTGTTACTCTGCTCTGGTCCCTGCATTTCTGCACCCGGTTCAGCCATCCCATGTGGAGGCGCATTGTGTCTGAGCCACCCACTGCACATCACACGGTGGCACCCTGCTTCCCTGAGCCCTCAGCTTATGAACCTTCTACCTCAGCTGTATTCTAAGATGTGCTGCATTTGATTCAGGTGTTTTTACATCTTGGGAAAGCTCAGGTGTATGTGCATCAGCCTGGAAGGGAGCTGTTAGCTGCTGATTTGTACTGGTAGGAAGGGAAGGGCTCAGAGGCATAGGAACCTCACAGCCTCTCAGGCTTCTCTTGGGCCCAGCTGACATTCCCTGAAACAAAGGAAACGGAAACATACTGTCTCTGTACAGCACAGTAGCAATTCTGTTAAGTAATGCACTGGGTAATACATCACCTCCCCAAAACAAAAAAAAAAAAAAAAAAAGACCTTTTTGCCTGTTCTAGGACTAAAAAGACGTGTATTGGAATACCTGAGGGATGGTTCATTAGAGCTAGCTGTTAACCTCTTCTAATTTTAGTCAGAGCATCTTTTTGTGTCCTTCTCCTCTAATTCCAGCTTCCAAAGATCATCTCTCAAAAGAACATAGCTGCCATACTGTCATACTCAGAGCTCTTAGGCAGACTAACTGGGCATACCATCCCCATTGGTGACCTGTCACAGAGACTCAGACAAGAGTATTAGGACAAGAAATACCCAGTGTGATGGGGGGAGACACTCTTTCAGAGGGAGGGCCAGTTTCTTCTCCTAGTTTCTCCATCTTTTTCTTGGTGTCTCTGTTGTGCAATAAAAATAGAGCGTAATTGAAAGGATTTGGAGCACATATGACATTAACAAATAATCTTATGCCTTTTTTTTCCTTGACCTCCTTTCCTTGTTTCTCATGTAATCTAATTTACATCATCCCTATATCTGATGCAGAGTGTACATTCCCCAAGGCAAGGGCTGTGTTTCCGTTCTCTCAGGTGCTGTGGCTACTTTTGATCTATTTACAGAGTATGAAAAGCTGTATGTTGTTTTATACTTTGTATTGTTTGGAACTTAAAGAACAATCACTGTTCTTTGGTACTTCCTCACTTTTTTGTACATTTGCTGTCATTGTTTTCCCTAGGCACAAAACAGTGATAATTCAAATGGAATTTGACTGAGATATTTGAGTATGGAAGCTCTTCAAGAAGAAAAAAAAAAAAAGGAAATTAGTAGCTATGATTTAATGTATTCATTGTCAGATTTTCAATCCAACCTCATTGCCTTATTGTTTTCTTCTATGTCCTTCAGTTCTTTTCCCCTCTCTACTTTGGTTACCATAATGTGGAGGCATCCAGCAGGTCTTGAACTTCAAGTTCAAGAACATAAACCAACAGTTATGCTGAACTAACTGATGGTACTCACAGAAGAGGCAACTGTACTGTTGGCTCTCAGGGCCTTACATTGTATTTTATTTAGTTGTGTTTAGGGAAGAGAATAAAACCAAACAAAAAAACCCCAAACAAAATCAAAACCAAAAACCAACTTAATGAGGGAACATAAGTAATGAGATGCCCCACAGACACTCAGGTGTTCTTTTACTTTCGCTCAAGTCATGTGAAAAAACAGTCACACAATATATGATTTGTCTTCTCTTTTACAGACTTACAATCAAAGCCAGTCTAACAAAAGGAGCATCGACAAAGCTATTTCAGGGAACAAAATGCTTCATTTCTACCAGCATAGCCCACGTATGATTCCAGAAGGCATAAATCCAAAGATGCATAAAATGTTTATTACTGCTGAAAAATACGAACCAAGCAATTCAAGAATGCTTTCCAAAGAGAGAAGATCTAGTTCCCTCCAGCATAAATCTGCTCTCTTTTCCTGTGTCACTGGTAAGAGGATTATGACGCTTTCCTGAGTACTGCGTAAGCTGCTGTCTCATGTCATTATATCAAACCTGTGTGCTCATGTGAGTTTTGGTTCTCTAGCAAAAATGTCATTTGTGTCAGCTGTAGCCTTTCACCTGTGATAGTGTGCTGGCTGCTGCTTCAGTTACTCATCCTTTAATGTCCTAAAATCACAGTTCTGTCCTTAAATACCTGTACTTTAAATCAGACATGTGTTTTATCTTTATTGAGCTTCTCATGGAGTCAATGACTGAAGGTCAGAAACTCCAGCTACAAACAGAAGAGGCAAATGTAAATGATGTCTTCTGAAGACTTCTGCTATATCTATGCCAGGTGGTATCATTGTCACTTAAATGTTTTGTGATAATTATATACCAAACCTGGTTTTGAGCATTAACAGTTAGGCTTAATGTTTGGGGCTTTTTTTAATGCAAGAAAAGTAATGTCTTATACCTTTGTAAATCACAATAAAGCAGAAATGCTTGAAAACTAAAAGATTTTAAGGGAAAGTAAAGGAGAAATCGAGGGTAGGATATTTATGAATTGCACACAACCTTGGAGGAAAATTAATCTAAAAAGAGAAATGGTTCTTTTGCTGATGCAGTTGCATGGCACTGAAATGCTGAGTAAATGGAACAAAATTACAAGATAGGAGGAAAGAGCTAAGTTTTTTAAATGCTTAGAAGTCCACATGCTAGATCTCTTAGGTTAAGTGTTTTCTGCAAAGACCAATAGCAACCTCTTGAAACTCCTGAAAGCCTTGGGAAGCTTTGTATTTTGGTATCTGAGTAGTTAGACTTTAGAGTTCCTGGTTTTTAAATACTTCTGATCACAACCTAGAAAGGGGAAGCAAGCTACAAAATCATGCAGAAAAAAATCCACTTCCCCTTTCGCCTCCAAAATGGTTCATGCTATCTCCCAGTTTGCAAGGTAGAAATGTAATGGGGAAGAATTAGTGTTGATAAGTCAATCTGTCCATGCCATCCTCAGCCCAAGCACTTTGTAAGTATGCATGTATGGAGACACAGCTGCGGCATGATTGTGATGGTGATCCTGCCCATGCTGTCTCCTGATAGGCCTCTGGTGCCTTCATGTTTATCTGGGTTTTTTGCACAACCCAGATGGAGGCCAATGAGGAAAACTAGTGGTGGAATAAACAGACACAACTTGCAAGAAAACAAGCAAAGGAAAACATGGAATTAAAATAAGCCTGTCCTAGAAAACAGAAATGAGAGGCAGTAAGTACATAAAGAAAATAATATGCTGAGCATGTTTCCTGCTGAGCATTTCCAAGCCTGTAATTACCAGGTTCTTTTTGTGTGAAAGAGGTTGGCAGCTGCCACAGCAGAAGTGCATATTGTGTGGGGAGATCTATCAGCTGCCAAAGATGAACACTACCAATTGCCCATCTTGCAAACGTGTTACATGAGTGCAAATCATTAAGCACCAGCTTTGTGTTGAAGTCCCCTTCATTAGTGTATGAAGGAAGTGTCTGGTTTTGATTTTAATGATATTTGAGATAAATCTTAAAAAAAAAAATAAAAAAATAAAAAAGAGAAAGCTCTCTTCTTTTATTTATTTTTTTTTCCCATTTTCTTTTCTCCTTATTTCAGTGCCCTTTCCCACATTAGAAAATTGAAGTAGTGGTACTGAATAAGATGTGTATGTTTTTATTTATGCTGTCCTACATTTCACTTGTTCAGCTGAGGTTCAGCTGATCTTCAGGTTTGTCCTTGAAAGAATACATCTGCACAGATACTGTAGTAACATGGGCAGAAGTACTGTAGCAATCTCAAAGGTTTTTCCTCTTTTCTAGTTAAAATTAAATATTTCCTGGTTTTCTTGATTTGAATTTATTTTCTGTTAATTGCACATTATCCTTCCACTTCAAAACCTCTTTCATAAATTGTGTCTGTTTGTCAGTACCAGAAGGACACATTATTCTTGTCTTGCACCATCACTAACCCAGTGTGTTCTTCACTTGTAGGAGCTTTTCTGCGAAGAGTACAGCAACAAGAGCAAAAATCCCATTACTCGGCAGTCCTCTTACATTGTTTCTTCTAAACTGAGATTCTTTACTCTCTGTTTCTATAAAGAGCTTGCTAAAATTGAGCATATTTAGTAAGTGCAGTAAAATCAAAAAGCACTTGAGAGAATATTTTTGTGCTTAAAATGGCTTGTACTCACTGGAGGAAAAATCTCTGGACAAGTATCTTTGGAGACAGGACATGGTTTTTATGCTCATCTTTTCTTACTTTATAAAATGAGAACAACAATCCCACAATATAATTGAAAAGGTGAAAGTGCTGGAAGTCTGGATAATCATTTTTAGCATTATTGTAAGTTCTCTGCCAGTTTCTGGTCCCTGTCTCTTTTCTTTTTTGTTAGGTTTCACTTGATGTACAACCTCAATCCTGTCAGACCTTAGAATGTATTTCCTCATCTAAGTTGAGTAGAACAACAATGGCGAGGGTTAAAGATGTTAAAACGTAGAAGTGAGAACTTGCAGAATAGTTTGCTTAAAGGTCATTTTCCTTTAGTGTGAGGTCTGCTTCAGTTTGCCTCCCTGGGTAACAGCAACTAGGTTGTATGACTGAAAAAGAGTTTGAAAGTAAGAGTTCAGTCCCTGCTTTCCTCCTTTAGCCAGGTATCTTTCTCTGTACTACAAGAAATTACTGTTTCTAGTGAAGGGAAAAGTTGAGCAACCTATAATTTAGGCATTAAGTTGCTGGACCACATTGCTTGTCTGCTTTACCAGCCAGGGAGATTTCTTTCCATTCTCTTCAGGGGGATTTGTTGTGCTTTCTTCATGTGCAGAGTCTTTTTTCTTGACAGCCAGAAATACTTGCTTGGCTCAGAAAAAGAAGCAGAAAGCCCAGAGCTTTCAAGAAATATCTGTTACTGAATTTTGCCAGCAGCTGGAGGCATTCATGCCTGTATAGTGTTGCACTGTGTCTATTGTAGGATCCCCTTGTCATTGTCAAAAGTTCTTGTCCTCTAGAGCTGTAACACAGAGAACTGAAGCTATCTGTTGTTCTTGGTGTTTCCTTGAACATGTCTGGATGGCAGCAGTTCACCACCTGAGCTGTTTGGGAAAGTTTTGATACACTGTCTGGATTACCATCTGTCCTTAAGAGCAAGACAGAACCCAAATCAGATCTGTTTGTCTCAAAAGTTTTTCCTTTACTCTCTGTTTTTTCCTACCTAAAAACTTGATATTTGAAAATACATTGTTGGTTCCTTGATAGGCCATCATTTTGCTTCTTGGTTGTGAAGATAACTCTTAAGTGAGGCAGCAGAAGTCACTTTGAACTGGCCAAGGGTGTTAGTTTTTGTTTACAACTGTGGACTTTTTTTGGCCTTTACTTTCTACCTTGTCCAGGTAACACTGTCCAGATTTCCAGGCTAATCTAAGACTGACATACTCTGTCTTGGTGTGTGGGTGCTGAATATTAACTGCTGGAGCAGACCTAATACTTAACTGTTCTTACAAACAATAGGGAAGGCTATTTTCTGATAAGCATTCTTAATTTTCATTTTCTTCATGTCTCTTTTTTCCTTTACCGGGTCCTTGAACAGTGTATTAGCTATAAAGGAGTGTACCATCTCCTAGACTTGAGTCAAAATTATCTTAGTAGCAGTATTGATCTTCTGGGTTTGTTTGGGTTTTTTAGTGTTGTTTTTTTTTGTTGTTTTTTTTAATGATGGCCTTAATAGAACTTCAGTGTTGATTAGTTTTTTCCAGTAGTGAGAGACCTTTTCTGAACAGAACTTAAACCTAGTACTCTGAACTCTCAGGGTTGTTTTTGAGTCTCTAATAAACATTGTCATGCTATCCTGTGGATACACAGTCTCTGGCAATTGTAACTTGAGAGGATTGAGAGGTACAGGCAGATTCCTTTTACGTGGCCTTAATTCAGAATTGGGTGTTGGCTTCAGATTGAGCCCAAGTCCTGTCTGCAGAGTGATTGTTAAATTAATTTCATTATTTTACTCCAAGCTTCATACATCTGGGCTGAATGCAGTCACATTCTTAGCATGCTCTTAACGCTGATTTTTTGGACGTTCCCTTGCTATTCACACTGATGGCTGTTTTGAGGGATTTGGCGGTTTTTGGATAGTGGTGGTATCAAGGCTTGTTGTGAGACTGCCAAAAATGCCTTCATTTCCTCATCATCGTTGGAGTGTATTTGCTCAGACCCTTGTCTGCAGCTGCCATATGATCACTTATCTTGGTTTTACCTATACTCCCACTTGCACATATGAGTCTAAATAAAACTCATGAGGTTTGTTTTTTTTCTTTCCCTGCTCCTGAGGAACTTTGGTACTCTTTTTGTTTCTTTCCAAATGACTGACAAATATTTTTGCCACAACAAATTAATGTTGCTTTCCTGTATAGACACATGTTTAGAAATTCGAGCCATGTGTTTTACCTGTTTGCTACACTGTCGTCAGGGCCTATGTATTTGACATATCTATTTAAATCTGTCTGTCTAGATCTTTGCTTATATGATGCCTGCCCCCAAACCAATCATTTAATAGATAAATTTATCCAAATTATAACACATAAAACATGCAACTCTGTGTTGATACTTGTTTCTGACATCAGATTCTCTGTATCTGGTTTTGCTTGTGGCACAGAAAAGTTCTTTTTTTCTTTTGACTGGTATCATACAAAGTTCTTTTTATTCTGTGTACCCTTTTTCTTAAAGCAGGTAACATTTTCCTTTTGTTTCCTTATTTGTTTCCTTATTTTTTCTCCCCATAGGCCAAAACCAAATGCATTGTCATGAGAATTGGTCTCTGTCATCTGAGGAATTTGAAATATGGGACAGACTTTACCGGATTAAGGAAAGTGATGGAATAAAGGAACCGGTATTACCTCAAGTTCGGTTTGAAACGTTAGAAAACCTGGAAGAAATACCAGTGAGTTTAACTGAAATGTGATGTTTCCTGTGACATGAAGCCTAAAGGATACTCTAAGTAACAGAATTAATCCTGAAGCTGAAAGAGGTCTATATTAAAATGTAATTTTGAGAATTATACGTAAATTTTTGAGGTTAAGAATTTAGGATTACATGTTTGAACTGGGGTTTTGAGGTTAGATCTGTAAATTAAAAAAATACGTTAAGAAGTCTTTCAGTATCCATTAAACTTTTGTTACTGTTTTTATGAATTTCATGCAGAATGCTGTATATGTGATGGTATTGTATCAACACTTTTTCATTCCCTTGTTTATTGAACTGTAGAAGTGTTACTGAAAGAAAACCTCAAGCTTTGCAAGCTCTTTCCTGATTCAGAGAAGTGGAAATAGTTTTGCTAAACAATTTCCTGATTAAAATGTCCTAACCCACCTTAATTTCAAACTGCAGAAGCACAAAGAGGAGACTACGCGTGAACTTTCCTTATCTGAATGGAGAATTTGGCAGAGTCGTCCTTTTCCTACAAGTGTGGTTAATCATTCGGATCGTTGTTACCATTTTATCAGTGTTATGGAAATGATAGAACTGATGAGACATGAGCAGGTAAGGGGTTTACATTTGGCTGGCTGCAAACATGCACAAGTCTTTAATGCACAATTAGAATATTTAAAAAATGAATGCTCTAGTTCTGTCTAGTCAGCTGAAACAAAAAGTGGAGAAGTGTTTGTGTGGGGCTAAGTTAGTAATTGTGAAGTGAATAAAGTGTATTTAATTTTGGCTTGAAATATCTCCTACTGGTATTCTGTTTTTCCTAATTTTTTCCATAGAAGTTGTTTCAAAACAGTGTTTCCCTGCACAGTAAAAACCCCACATCATTCCTTCTTTAATGGATCCAAGTATCAATCTTTTACAAAAGACATTAAAAAAACTACATATGTCAAGGAGTGAAGTCACCAAGACAATTAAAACTATTCTAGAGTGTAATAGGAATTGGAAATAATTTTGTATCCTGTATGTACATCAAATGCACTCCATAAAAATATTTCAGGAATGTATTGTATATTTGAACGTAGTTGTGGTTTGATGCTTTTTGGTTTGTTTTCTTTGAAAGCTTTAGTTAAAAAACTGATTGCTTCTAAGAATTAAAGGATAAGAGGAGGGCAGTCAAACAAACATGGATGAAAACCATGTGGGAGATGAGAATTTTGTTTACTAACAGTTATAGATAGCAGATATGCCTTTGTAGTGAAAGATACAGACAAGAAAATGTGTGTAGAGATTGGAGCTGTTGACAGTGCCTGAAGACTTCAGTTGTTCACCAAGCTCTTTTTTAACTCCAGTTTGTCTCTTCTATGTGTGTAGAAGTTTTCTAGGTCATCAGAAGCTGTTGCTAAGCTGCCAGTTTCCTGAATAACAAGACTAATCAAGGAAGAGAATAGCAACATTGTAGTTGTACTCCTTGCTAAGGGAAGTGTATTAATGGAAGGCTGTAAATAAAACTTTCAGAGCTAAGATAAGCTTCTCTGCTTCATCACAGAACAGTGGCATTCTTGACTTCTTTGAGAGTCTGTGTTCCCAAGCTAGGGTCAAGAACATACTGCCAGAGTGAGGACTTTGGGGACAGTTCAGCTATGGAGAACTGAAAAGTCAAGAGGTAAAGAAATCATTACAAAATATAGAATTGCTCTTCTAATTGAGGATTTCCCTCCCCACCACCAAATCAGGCACTTGAAATATTTGTGACTTAAGTTCCTTTTGTGAAACTGCATTAATATCAGAAGTCTGTTCAGGTTCCCAAGCACCTTCAGGATTATAAATGCTAAACCAACATCCATCACCTTTAAAATAATTTACAGAGCAAATATGTTAGTCACCAAGCAAGTCTTCAGTCTTCTTCCCCAAACTCTGCCAAAGTAAGTGCCATTAATTATAAGTAAAGCAGAATATGAGATGCTTACTTTCACAAGGAAGCATTTACAGAACTTTTACAGAGGTAGGTCTACCTGCTGTCCCTCATGGGAGTGAGACAGCCCAGCTCACCTATCTTTGCTCTCTCCTGTGCAGTGAATAGAGAGGTTGCTCCATCCCAAAACTATGGGGAGGCCCAAAACTATGGCTTTTCACACTGTGGTCATCACTTTACTTTTTGCTTAGTTTCAATGATGGCCAGCAACCACAAGCAGGATGTGTTGGAGCTGTGTTCTCTGTGTAGCTGTTTGCTCAGAATTCCTGCTATGTGCCACAGTAGCACACGAGGTCTCACCCTGATTACTGCAGGGCAGTCATGCTTACAGCCTGCTGCAGTGCTGCAGAGAGCTTTCAAACAGCAATGCAAACTGCTGGAAAATCTGTGTCAGAAAAGAAGAGATACACCTATTAATTGATAACAAGTGATAAGCAGTTGCCTTTCACTATTTCTAATACAACAGCTAAATGTCAATTTAATTGTGATATATTGTAGGTGATGCTCTCACAGTACAAAGACTGGGACTACCTGTTATTTTCGTTCTGCTGCCTCCCAGCTCAGAGTTTCAGGCATTATCTGGATTGATTTCCTGCCAGCTTTCTCTGGTCTGTCTTAACTAGTCATAGGTGGAGATGCTGAACCTTTTCATCAGTTAGAGAAATCATAATTGGATGTCACTGGCATACCACAATCACCTTGCAATGACTCTGCTGAATAGGAGAGGTTGCAACATGGCACATCACTCCAGCCTGTTGAATCCTTCCAGGGAAAAACAGCACTAGCGGTAATCTGACAAGGTTGACAAGATAGAAGCTGTAATCAGCACTGGCACCCAGTTTTTAAACTTCAGTTGTTGGCTTCTTGCTTATCTAAATAAAATTGTCAAGGTGCAAGGACATCAAAGTTTCACCATAATCTTTTCACAAAAAACAAAGATGCAACATGTCTTCATCTATTTTGTCAGCACTGACAGGGGATTTCTTGTATGCAAATGTTATTAATATTTTCTTAAGTCATCCTTGACTTCTTGAAAATGCACAGACAGTCTTCCCAAGGCAAGATATGTTCTCACTGAAATGCACCAAAGGGAACGAAAGTGAATGATGTATGTTATTTTTACAGTGTAACTGCCTTGGAGCATTCGCTGTGTGGTGGCAGTCCTTACTCATCATATAGATTACACCAGCAAAAACTTGTTGCCCTGCAATTTGGCAGAGAATAATCTTCCATACTGTTAATGGGAGAGCATGTGTGAGTGTGGGGAGGTGGTTTTGGTTTCCTGTAACCACCAGTCTTCTCTTAATTCAGTCTTCTTAGAGTTTCAATTCTGGTGAATCAGAAAAGGCATACAGACAAAAATGAGTATAATTATAGACTGAATCAGGCCATAGAAACTTTCATTATAAAATATCTTCTTTTCTAAAAAAATCTGGTTTAAACCATTTCTGTTAGTCAATGGTATTTGAGGGCCATCACTGTCACCACAGAGCAGTTCAGTTTGGACCTGAGAGCTATGGTCCAGTCCAGGACCTGTGTAGATCAGGCATCTGGGGCCTTGACAAGTCAAGCCTTTGGGATCTCCAGGGCTGGAATCCCACCACTTCTCTGGACCTCTGGTTCAGCATTTGATCCCACATGGCGGAAAAATTTCTCCTAATATCTAATGGAAATTTCTCTTGTTCTGTGTTGTGTGCATTAACTCTGGCCTCAGCACACTTCTGGGAAGTCTGGCTCTGCCTTCACTCTGCTCTTAAACGAGATGAAGCTGGTAGTAAGATCTTCTCTTCTTATGACTGAACAGAGTTCCTTTGTCTTCCTTAGACATCCTCGTGCTCCAGCCCTGTGACAGTTTTGGCTACTTCTGCTGGACTTGATCCAGTCCAAGATATTTCATAGAATCATAGAGTAGTTAGGGTTAGAAAGGACCTTAAGATCATCTAGTTCTAACTGCCAGCCATGAGCAGGGACACCTCACCCTATACCGTGTTGCCCAAGGCTCTGTCCAGCCTGGCCTTGAACACTGCCAGGGATGGGGCAGCCACAGCTTCTCTGGGCAACCTGTGCCAG
>JANHGB010009032.1:3789-14748 GCA_026283785.1 Coracopsis vasa
GAAGGGACCTTAAAGCTCATCCAGCTCCAACCCCTGCCACAGGCAGGGACACCTTCCACTAGAGCAGCTTGCTCCAATACAAAACACGTATGTTTTCCCATGGGATTCCCTCAGGGTTTCTTAATGATGCCAGCTTTTGTCTCTCAAACTTTAACTGCATTCGGGATAGAAAAAGACTTGGAGCTCCACATTAGTTTTACCAGTGAGCTCCTGGGGAAGGCACCATCAGCAGCTATGGGGCTGTTGTCACCTCTGGGTGCTGTGTTGTGTCTTTAGTGACGGGACATCACTCTCTGGACTGCCCCAGCCTAGAAACAGCAGATATGGTCCCTGTGCAAATTGCTTGATGTCCATCAGTGCCTTTGGTGTCACTGTCACCTTAGGGAACTGCAGCACCATCAGCCCACATGTCCTAACGTGCTTTCAGGTGGCCCTTAGAGACAATAAACAGGTTGTAGTGAGTCAAGTGCTGACTTCATCAGGAATTAGGTGCCTATTGCTGAGGTGCTTCTGAGAATCCCACTGGGCTAAAAACGCTTCTTGAAACTTTGCCTTAAAGTCATTTAAAAGAATAGAAATGCTTTAGGGATGTTTGCAGTGTGCTGGTTTTCCAGACGCTGCCAAGAGGTTTAGTGCTTGAGAAAAGCTGCCAGGTACCTTCAAGGCCCCTCTTCTGACCGCTGAGCTACCCTTGCTGCCAAAACTCAGACCTGAAAATGGACCTCCTGCTCCTAAAGCTTGTCTTTATCTATGATTTTTAACCCCTGCTCTTGCCAGTTCTTGGGATGTGAAGTTGTTGGCTGCTGTTTCTGCCTCTAATGTTCTGCTTTCTGGCATTGCTGGGCCTCTTCTGCAGCAGTACCCACTGAGAAGCTCGCTCAGCTTTGCTCCATGAGGTTTATGGGTCAGCCTGTGTAGATGAGGCACACACAGCTCCATACAGTGAGGGTCTGAAATACGAACCCTTCAGCTTTGTCTGATAAATGTTTAGTTGGGGCATGTGCTCTGTTTGCTGGTTAAAACGATCTTCTCCATTACAGAAGCTCTCAGTGTCCCCTCTAATGTGAGCAGGAATAATTAAGACCTCTTGGTAATGCAAATAAATGATGCCTTTGGAGAGTCCTGAGTGCATCATAAATCAGCAGAGCTGCGTGCCTGAGATGCCACCTCCTCATGTGCTGATGCTGAGTGATTACAGCAGGGTGTTATCATGTGTTCTCTACAGCTCACCCGCTGGCCCTGATGCTACCTGTAGTGTCACTGCCTGAAGAGTCTGGTGATGCTGTGCTGTCCCCAGTGCCTGTTTGTGCCCCGTTATTGTTTTATCAAACCTCCTTGTAACAGCAATGGAGCATCTCGGGATTTTTGACTTCTCTCCTCCAAATAGCTTTGCTGTGGACAGAGATGCTGCCCTCCCTCCAGCTGTACTGAGGGGGAGGCATAGAAAACCTTGCCTGACAGAATACAGTGCTATGCTGTAAACATTTATATGCACATTTATATTTATATATGTATGGTCTTTAATACATATGTATTTGTCCATGTATACAGCAACATCTTATTTTGCTTGGTTTGTCGTTGTTAGAGCTTTAGGAGCTCATACAGAGCATCTGGGCACCTACCAGGATTAAGGCAAGAAGCAAGGGCCTAAGAAAGAGAGTCCCAAAGGGGAACTGGGGGAAATATGGAGGAAGGTGCTACTTTTCCCACTAACTGCCCAACAGGATCTAGCTGTTGGATTCTGATCTGTTTCTGTCACGCTTATTCCTCGGGGTGTAGCTTGTGTGCTCTCTCCTTGAGGCTGGTCTTAGAAGACTTTCTGGGTAGGAGGAGGTGCAATGACTCTGTTCTGCAGCATCCAGTGCTCAGAGCATCAGGAGCTCCTGTTCATCACATTAGAAGGGAAGTGCCTGAGCCATGACTCTTGCTGGCTCTAAGTGTGAGCATGTGGCTTATTCACTTCACATTGTAAGGGTTGGAGAGTTTCAGGCATGACCTGAGGTGGGTGTTGAGAGACGTAGGACTTGAGGTGCCCCCATGGTTGGGGAGCAGCTGGGCAGGGGGGTTTGCAGCTTTGGATGGAGATGCTTACCACCAGCAGATATCCCTGAGTTAGTGGCTTCACCCACGTGCATTTGAGAGCTGCCCAAAAAAGAGCTAAACTCTTTCCTTAAAGATATAAGAAATGTCAAAGTTTGCACATGATATCCCAGTTACAGCAGGTTCCAGTGCTGGAAACCAGCTCATGGATGAAAATCCTCCCTTCCCCATAGGAGTGACTGAATGGACCCACCACAGGGCACAATGGCTTCTCCCCTGTTCCCAGAGGAAACCTCTCCAATGCAGAGCAGAGGACATTCATTGCTTTGGGAGCTGTAAGCTTTTCTGAATACACACTAGCAGCTTCCCTCCTCCGAGACAGACTGGCTTGTTTAGTCTGGCCCCTTTGCAGCGTCTGGCGTATGAGCATGGAAAGGAGCTGCAGAAGCAGCTCTGTGCTATGGGAGCATCTGTCTGTGGTGCAGACCAGCTCCTCACAGTGCCTGACCCCGGGGAAGGAGGAGAAGGATCTCCTGGGTCGTGGTGAGGAAGCTGGACCCCTCTGCAGGGATAACAGCACTGGCAGAGCTCTGGCTTCCCTGAGATCAGCATCATGGGAGGAAGAGTCTATGGTGGGCAGTGGATGCTCTGCTCCTGCCTGCTCCCAGGGCTCGTGGCCATTGCAAGGGGTGGCCAAGTGTCTATATAAATATCTGAAGAATCCAGGTGTGCCTGTGCTGAGGATGGAGGAGCTCCCTAGTATGGCACTCAGTGATTGCCTAAAACCCAGTGCCAGCCCTGAGGCTGTGTCTTGTGCTCCATGAGAGGACCTGGCTGCAGAGATGCTCCTGGTGCCTGAAGAGCTGATGTCCAGGCTGGGTGAGTGGTTGTACCCCTCCCCAGCAATTTCCCTTGCAGATCTTCAGTCTTTCAAAGTATTGCATAAACCAGAAACCTGCTCTATTTATGAGGCCACCTTGCTGAGTGCCAGGGACTGTGCTGGCTGAGGAGTGCTGGCAGAGGTGACAAACGCGGTGTCACAAAGAGGTGAACCGAATGCAGGAGCACCCGTGGCGCGGCTCGGTGGCACCCACAGCCCCGGCTGGGATGCGGAGCGGGGTGAGAGGAGTTTCAGTTCTGGCCACGCTGGAACAGAGGGCGCTGGAGCCCGATAAAAATCCCGAGGCTGCAGCGAGCGGCCGGCGGATCCCGCAGCTCCTGCGGCCGGCATGGGAAGGGGACCAACCCCGGCCGGCTCGGGCACCGCGGTCCCACGGCTGCGGGGTGGCTTCTGCGGGGTTAACCTTGGCATCTGTGACGGTGATGGGCGCTTTTCCCCTCTCCAAGGCTGCCTGTCACGGGTGGTGGCTGTCACGGGTGATGGCTGTCACTGGTGATGCTTGCCCTGGCAGCCTGGGGCCACGCAGGGGAAGATGCTGAGGCTGTGGACCAATGGTTTTCCTCCGAGGCAGTTTCCCACCTTCTTCCCAGCAGCTCTGGGCAGTCTGAGGAGGCCAGACCCTCGCTGGGGTTCCTGTCCACCACCAGCTCAGGTGCAGCATGTGCTCCTGTCCCTCCACCGCCCCTGGCTCCGCAGCGCTTCCAGCCTCACCTCCTTGGCATCACTGCGCCCCTTCCTCCCATCTTCATGGGAGCTCTGACTCCGTGCTCTCCCATATGCAGCCAGTGGAAAGGTGGCCCCTGCCTGTACCTGAGGCTGCTGCTGCTCCTGGCAAGGACGTGACATTTCCAGGGATGGGTGTTCCCAGGCATCACCCTCCTGCATCGTGGGGCATCAGCCCTGGGGCTGTGACTGCTGGAAACAGCGGCTCGGATGCTGCAGGCTTGTGGCAAGGAGGAAGTGTAGCCCCGTTAGCTCAGAGCTTCTCAAGCCAAAGGCATAACAGCTCTCTCCTCCCCTTTACAAGGAGCAAGGCCGTGTCAGCTTTACTTTGTCCCCTGTCTGTAGGTGTGATGGGTCCCCCAGGCAATGAGCTAATGTCCTGAGTGGTTTTTGCTGGCTTTTAAGCAGAATCTTCTCCCATATCTTCTCACACCAGAAGAGCAGCCCCCCCCATCCCATTTAACGTTCTGCAATGAGGATAAGTGATATGCTTAAAGGATTAACTCCTACTTTTCCTTAGCCTCTCTTCACTTTACCATGTGAGCCAATGGAGAGTGTGATGGAGATTGCTGCATCGTGTGTGTGACCACAAGAGATTAATTAAACAGTAAGCCCTAATTACTGAGGCTAAGGCTGACCGACTTACTGTGCCTGTAAAATAGCTGAATACTTAATTTACACGAGAGTGTGGACATAACTTTCACCATTAGCTGAATAAACAACGAGCACCCAAGCTAAACGGATTGGTTGCCTAATAGATGTACCATTATAAATGGAGCTATCTGCTGGTGCAGGCTTTGGCTGCCCTCAGCCCTGCCAACAGATACAAAAGAGCAGTGTTTGTAAGGGGGAGCTGCTTTACAATGCACCAACCTGCTTTAAACCTGGGGGATTCCCTGCCTGTCAAGATTACTCAGCTCTCAGGCTGCTTATCAAGGTTGTTGTCATTTGCATTCCACTGCAGGTTTGGTTAAAAAATAATGGGGAAGATATGGAAAGGCAGAAACAAACCCAAACCCCAACTCCCAGTGCAAGGCAGTGGAAGTAGGGCATCCAGCTCCTATTCCTGCCTTTCAGTCTCTTCCTTAACAACAATAATAGATTCTGAGGAGTGAGAGTTAATCTGTAGCTCCAGAGCTTTTTATTGTGTTTCTCCCTTTTTGTGTGCATTAACCTTTCAGAGCTGAGGAGGCTGTGGAGTGTGCACTGCTTTTGTTTAATGCCTATTATTCTTGCTTGCTGCATGGTTCGTGATCTGGTCCTACACAGAGGAACAGCACATCCACCCATTAACTGTAGCTCATTGAGCACTTCATCAGCCCTTCAGCCTGTCTCTTGAATTCGTGTGTTAGGTGGATTGGTGCTCCCGAGTGGGTTTGGGGCTTTGCTGAGCTGAGCATTCTGCAGAGCATCCCAGGATCACAGAGATAACAACTGAAACAGGGAAAAGGAAGCAAAGGACATCTCGATGCCTGTTTTGAGATAAGGATATAGTGATTTAAAGGCCTTAGGGATGTCCATGTGCTCAGGATTGTTGAGAGTACTTGTAGCAAAGCCTTGGTAGACCCCAAGGCTCCTGACTCTGGTTCAGCTCTTTGCCAACAGACAATGTTATTTGCTGCATGTTGGCCAAAATAACTCCTGCAACTGCAGGGTTTGGGGAGTGGAGAAGGTACCACTGCCCTGGCTTTGCTTCTGCTTGATGTGGCTGGATGTGTCTGCAATTTCATTCAGTCAAAGTACCCAATTTTTAAGGAAACTCTGTCCATCTTTTGCTACGCATCTTTTATGTTGTGCCATATGAACTGAAGACCCCATCTAACAAATGGATCCTTGTTTTCTATCACCTGACTGTATGCCACTAAAACTTATTCCTTTTCCTAAGCTAAAAGGACCAAAACCATCTTGAAACAGGAAGACCTGGGATGTGTTGGTGAAAGGATTCAAAGACACTTCAAGGAACATTTCCTTGCAACAGGGTTCTGCAGGAGGATGTGATGTGTGAGGTGAACAGCACTGACCTGGGTCTGGCTTCAGCAGGATCTCTTAGGTTAGATCTCTAACTCACTGCAGCTGCAGCACTTTAGACACTGTTGTTACTCCATATTGCTTCTTTGCTCCATAGTTATTCCTTCTGGGGGGTAAGCTTGCCTAGACAGCTGTTTCCAGCTGTTCCAGGGCAAAGGCTCTTTTTTCACTACATGAAAATGCTGTAGAGGTTATCAGTTCCCCCTACATGCCCTCCCTCAGGT
Organism: Coracopsis vasa; assembly: GCA_026283785.1. Lineage (NCBI taxonomy): Eukaryota > Metazoa > Chordata > Aves > Psittaciformes > Psittacidae > Coracopsis > Coracopsis vasa. The sequence continues at coordinate 9,706 of JANHGB010009032.1, forward strand.
ATGTTGCATAGACAAGTGCCTAATTACTGATGTTGCATACCCAAGTGCCAACTTATTGCAGGTATTAGGTGCAGAAACACCCATGGAAGCTGTAGGTGTCCAGAAAGGAAACCATCATCTTCCTTAGTTCTAGAATATGAACTCTCATGGCAACTGCCATCCTACAATTGAGGAATAAGGTGACACTGCAGTGCAATACTCTCCTTGTGTGGTATAGTTCTTCAGTCCTTAAGTTCTTCAAAACCTTAGAGGACTTTGGGCCCTCCTACACCTTGTCATTGAGCACCTCAACCCAAAACTTGGCAGCTGTTTGGAGCTGACATGGAGTCATTTCCGTGTATGTTCATTTCTCTCTTTATGCCTGACGAGCTTCTCTTGCCCATCACTGAGAAGATGACAAGCTCTTGGTCCTTGATCAATCTGTATTCACTAATAATGCTGAAAATAACCCAGGCAAAGTGTAATTCTTCTTGCAGAGTGATTTGACATGCACCTGATGCGCTGGCAGCTTTGCATAATACACAGCAGACGTCTGCGGGGGCCAAGTACAGACACTGCTGGGTTTATGTGGAAAAGAACCTGGGAGCAGCCTGTCTTCAGCTTGCATTAACCTGTGGCCAAGTGACTGGTGGGATTCCCAAACTTCTCTGACTTTCCTTTGCCAACCCATCCAGCTCCTCATCTGGGCTGATAAAGTCCTGGTGCTCTATCAGTTCTTATGATGCTTCTCACTCTTGCGTGTCAAGAGTGATGCTCACGTAGAGCTGATCCTGTGCGTTACTCCAGTTTGTCTGATGTCAGCTTTGAAGGAGTGTTTTGACATCTGGGTGCTCAGAAGCATCCAGGCAGATTTTCAGCAGAGCCCAAGCAGAGGACAGGCCTGAATCTTAAAGAGGATTAGGTGTCTGATCATTGCGGTACCACAAACTGATCTGCAGTGACAGACAGGCTAAAGCGCACCAAATCCCCCTCTCTGGTGAGCAAGCTCTCAGTTGAATTGAGGTCCAAAGCAATGGAAGAGAAGGTGTGGACTTGTTGCCTTTCCCTGCTGGCTGGTCAGGCTTGGAGACCGGTGGTGTAGAAATGCCAAAGGGAATAAAGACATGAAGCCCGATTTGAAACTAACAGTACTTTTTATCCATCATCACGGGGTGTGTGAGGAGGTTGCTTTTCTACACAGCAAACACTGTTGTGATATCACTGGGGCTGAGATGTGGGGCAGTAACACTGTAAGGGGGACACTGGGCACCAAGCAGAAGGTTTCTTGTGTGTCTTCAACCCGTGGACAGCTTTGCTTCACTGTGTCTTGTGATTCCATAGTTATCCATGGCTGTGAATTTTCTAGTGCGGTGTTATTCAGACCTTGGTCCTGCTTATTGGAGTACTTCCTGAGCTGACTGCCTGGTTATTTGGCTACCTGGGATATGAAGCAAAGACACCAGCAGGTTTCAACTGCCTTTTTCCACAGCCAAAGAATGGCTGCTGGGTTTCAAGTCGTGGTCCATCTACAAAGGAGTTAAGTTCAAGGGAAACAGAATGAGTGGAACCACTCTTGGTCTCCTGGTGTTCACTCAAGGGGGAGAGGTGATGTGGAAAAGGTGCTGAGCTGGGACACATGGTACCTGATTTCCCTCCACGACCTGCTTGGTAAGCACTGTGCCTCAGTTTCCCTTCCCTCCATTTTGAGTATTTAGACTAAGCCCTTGTAAATACCAGGCTTGATCTGATCTCCTGGGCTGGAAGAGCTGAGTGGTGCTGTGGGCTTGGGGTGGTGCTCACTTGTGCATCCCTTTGTGCAGAGACGAAATCCTGTGCCAGGCTGGCACAGCCCAGGGGCTTTGCCATCAATACTGATGGGCTCTGAAAGCAGGGTCTCTTTTACTCTGCATTTGCTCAGAACTGAGGGCAATTGGGCAGTGGTTACAGAGCAGACGCGTGCCCAAGAGGAGCTGCACCTTCATGAGGCTTCTCTTTCCCTTTGTTCACTCTTTAATTCTTGATGAAAAGCACCAGAGCATTTCCTCCCTGCCTTCCCCTCGCTGCCTTTAGCACGATGCATTCTGCATTGTCTGGCAGACTCCAGCACAATCTTCTCTCCCTGCATCACAGCAGGCTGTTCCTCTACTACAGCTGGTCCAAAATGTGTGTTTGGGAGTGAGGAGAGCAGACATTGCTGGCTGGGAATGCCTTGGGAAGCTGCTTTTCTTGGCCTGGAGCTGTGGACCTTCCTGTGGGCTGGAAGGTGAGGTGCAGCCTGTGGGGTTTGTTGAGTGTTTTTGATGGAAATATGCTCTTTGGGTCTGCTTTCTTTGGCAGTAACCTGGGTCCAGAGCTTCAAGATGAATGGGCTTGAAGTGGTGGCTTCTGCAAGTGTCCCCCCAAGCTGTTCAGTCGGGGATATTGGGGTTATGTCCTTCAATTTTAGCCACTGTCCCTCATAGAGGAAGCTGAGCTCATGCCTCTGGAGCACAGCAAGCTGGAAGCCCACTTCATTGGTGGTTCAACCAGAGCCCTCACCCCTTGAGACAGAGCCAGACTGCCCTGGGAGTCCCTGGGAGCTGCATTGCCAGGGCAGATAACCAGTGCCACTGGTGCTTGCTGCAATCCAAGTGTCCCAGTCATCTGACAGGCAAAGACCTGCAGTATTTTCTCTACCCTGTAGCCTTGCTGGGGGCTTCACCTTTCCAGATGGAAGTGCTGCTCCATTAAACCCAGCCACCTGCCTCCGGCTTGGAGCTTGGGATGGAGGTGAAAGTCCAGGGCAATGCCTGGTTGCCTGGCAAAGCTGCTGGGGGAGGACAAAGGCTTCTTCTTGAAGCCAAACCAGTGCTGGAGAGCAGTGTGGTTTGCTCACCTCTGTCTTTGGAGCTGATGAGGATGAGTTGCTCATGACTGAATCCTTATTTAGAATTTGCCATGACATGCTCTTTGTCCTCCTGTCGTGGTGGATTAGAGATGTCTGCCCTTTGCAGCCCTCTAAACTTCTTGCTTTCTCTTAACTCCCCTGCTCTTTTCCTAATCTTAAACAGCCCAACTAAATCCTGATGCTTCCCCTCTCGGAGCTGAATAATCCTTGCAATTGCAATCGCTTTCTTGTCTTTAAGGCTTTCAGTGTTTAAGATGTGTGTGATCTTCCCTATGGTGTGGAGGCAAAAAAAGCAAAGCCCTGAGCATACAGATGGAGGAAAGGGCAAACTGGGGGTTAATAGAACATCCCATGACATGCTCACATCGGTTTCTTGCTGTCACCACCCTGTCTGCTGCCTTCACTGCAATGCTGTGGTGGGGAGTTTGCTCCTGGCAGGGGACGGATGGTTTGGTGGCTCTGGGATAAGAGAAGGGGATGCGGGGCTCAGAGTTTCGCCTGACTCCCAATGCCACCTGATGCCAAAGACATCCTGCTTTGGTTTTGACTTTTCAGAGCTGTTTTGTTGTTCATCCACCCTCAGCCTTATAAGCACAGGAGGATGCAGACAGAAAGGTTTGTGGAAACCAAAGTATTCCTTGTTTACAGGTGCTGATTGCTAGCAGAACTGGTGGAGGATTACTGAAAATGGCATTTTCCCTTCTAGTGGCTGCTGATTAAAGAGCCAGATTTTCCCCCTGAAAAAAACATAAAAGACCACAAAATGTATCAGATTTAGTGACCAAAAACAGAGAAGTGAAAATTTTCGACAACTGAATGAAAAGAGAAATTCAGTATAGGAAAAAAATGCAGTGAGGATGGAAATGAAAATGAGTTCAGGGGACACTTTAGAGAGAAGAGGATTCCCCTGCCCTGTTCAGCTGTGAGCTCCCTGCGTCCTCCTCCTCCTCCCACCATGAAGTAAAGACTCTTTCCCTGCTGCCCCAGTTGTGTGGATCAGCTTGGCAGTGCTTGGGGGTGAAGGCTCCCAGGAGGAAACACTCTCAGTGTAATCTCTGCCCAGGGTCTGGTTGAGTGTGTGAGGGACATCCTGGAGCATCCTGGCACAAGGCTTCATTTCCAGAGACTTCAGCTTCCTTCTCCAGGCAAAGTTTTTCCTAAGGACTTCAGCACTCAGTTTAATCTGCAAATTATCCAATACTGGGGCTGGGGGGAAAGGCTTCTTTTATTGCATTCCCATGGGAAAGCAACCTACAGACTGGAGCAGCTTCTTACTGCCCTGGTGCCCTGGGCTTACAGAAGTTGGGTGGCTGTGGCTGTGTCTGAGTGGTTGGTGGCTGTTGCTGTCTCTGACCCTCAAGGAAGCAGGATGTGATGAACCTTCCTCCCTTTCTCCTTTATGGCTACTCCTGGCTCACTTCAGCAGCCAGTGCTGCCTCTGAGGGTATCTTTGGGCTGTGCTGCAGTGTGAGAAAGCCCTTCAGAGATACCAAACCCCTGAGTAAGGAGCCAGTTTCTCCCATAGAATCACCCTTTGGATATTGTCAGCCCTCATTTGTGGATATTGCCAGCCCTCTCGCTGTCTCCTGAATTCAGCAGATGTTATTGCTACAGACTTGCCTACTTGGTGGGTTGGTTTTGAACTGAGACAGCTTGGATGACTAAGGCAAAAAACACATTAGGAGCAGAGTCCAGGGTTTCCTTACTGTGGGGGAGTGAACATGTCCCCCTGTTGACAGCCCTGACTTCTCTGGAGGGTCCTTTCTAGAAGTTTATAGCTTGTATCCCAGATTTAGCCTACATGCAAAAGCGGATCCTCACCAGCTACTGCAGTGCCGGTTGACGTGAGGCGCTCCGCGAACAAGGAGGAGTTAGCTTTCTGACTTGTGGTGGATGGAAGCAACAGAGGGTGCTGGAATAAACAGGATTAAAGGATTTCGTCCATAAATACAGGATTAAAGGTATCCAAGTGCTCTGCAGGAGTCATTCAAACCAAGGAGAAACAAAGTAAGTTGTCTGAAGGAAGGGCACAGCTCTGGTCTGAACCGTCCCCGGGTGCTGGTGCGGGGGGTGCACCCACACCCCATCCCTGCCGCGGTCCGGTGGACTGGATCTGAGCTGAGCACCCCCATTACCCCGCACCCCCATTACCCTGCACCCCCCTGCCCCATCGCCCC
>JANHGB010009032.1:15821-45418 GCA_026283785.1 Coracopsis vasa
ATATCCTTTCAGGGAGGGTGTGTGGGCATGGTGGGGAGGGGGAGAGGGAGACTGGGGGGAAGAGATCCCCGAGGCAGCTAAGGATGAGTGTCTGGTGCTAATGTAGACATGCGTGTGTGATCCGGTGTGTGATGGGTGTGTGTGACATGGAGCCGTGTGTCCGACATCATGTACAGCCGTGTAGCTGGGGATCACAGGAAATTGCTTCAGTAGGAATGGCAGAGTGTGTGTTTGGTTCTGCCAGGGGTGTGTGGGAGACATCCATACATTTTCCTGTGCCTTTAGGTGTGAGATGTACAGTTGCAAAGATTTACATTGCCTACAATTTAAGCCAAATGCAAAGGGTTCTGTGAGATTCATGCTACTGAACCCTCATTCCTATTTCCATCTTGGAGCCTTTCAACCCCTCTTTCTCACTCTGAATAGAGGAAGGAACATGGGATTAAAATGGTGACACCTTAGCATTAAAGCTGCATTGATAGGAGGGATGTTGAGAGCTGAGATACCTTGTGAATCCTATTAATACAATCATTGCAGTGAGGCTTTTAGTACATCACCTCTTGAATCCGTTAGAATCAACATGAATCTTGTCACTCTCACTAGGTGCGTAGCCTAAGCTCAGGCTGTACTGAAAACATTAAACTCAAAGCTTTGTGGTGGGGGGAGGCAGTAAGTGAGGAGAAAGATCATCTGCTGGGCTGTGAAAGGTGCAGATGCTCTCTGTCTCAGACCCAGATCCCAGGCCAAATGAACTGCAGAGATTGTCCTCAGAAGGGGGCTTTGCTCGTAATGATGCACATAGTGGGGTTATAAGCCATGAGAAAAGAGAAGCAGACTATATGAGGTTACCTAGGGGTAGATCTGGGGTGTGTGTGTGTGTGTATGGGAGTGCATTACACTGGTATCTCAAGGGAGCTGGTTGTTTTCTTTTCATTTGGTATCACACACCTATTAATCCTCAGCTAACAGCAGCAGGGCCTCCTCCCAGCCTCCTAGCAACACTTCCCATTGCCACAGAGGCCATCTCCCATTCAGGCTCCCCCAGTTTTCACTTCTTGAGGGAATAAGAGGGAAAAAATATACACCAGTCGACTGAATGCACTTCTCTTACCCCTGAACACACACATATACACACACGCAGTGATTTTTCTGTCCGTATTATAGAGTCACAGGGATTGCTGCACTTCCTCACCCATTTCTCCTTCCCTGCATTCAAGTCTGAATAAACCAGCTCCAACGCTCCGGTGGCAGCCACAGCATCGCCTTCGCGCAAGACCAGGCGCAGTCTCACCCTCTCCTGCCTCTTGTGCCACTCGGCTGCCTCCTCCTAGAGGGTGTGGGGCTGAGACCCGTAGCGCTGGGGCTCGGGGAGGGGGGCAGCGGAGCCGCCAGTCGCTCCCCACGCCGGAGCTGCGGGCGAGGTGCGGCCGGGTCCGGGCGCTGTCCGCGGTGCTGAGCGGAGCTGTCCGCGGTGCAGGCGGACCTGGGGCCCCGCCCTGGGACAGCGAGGGCTCAGCACAGCCTAGGGATAGAGACGATGGGCGCCCGGTGTCGCGTTTGCCTTCTTCCCCATGAGATTGTTTCCCTTATACATCCCTATAGGGCACTGGTGATTTGATTCTCCCCAGGAGTGGGCATTGCAATCTAGCAGGATTTCGTGTTTTGGACCTGCGTAGATGCTCTAAAGCAAACTTTTCTAGCCCATCGCTTATTTACACTACGTGCTCCAGTTAAATGACAGGGAATTTCTGAAGAACAACTCAGCAGATGGCATTCAGCTGTAGAATCTATTTCGGGGCAGTTTAGCTTATCAATATCATTTAAACCCAACAGTTACTAATAGCTTTCTGTTTCCTTTGGACCTTTCGCTTTCTTGCTCCCGAATTCCTTGAACACGTTGGGTTCTGTGTAAGTCACCAATTACCTCAAAGAAAAGAGACAATTTTCTACTTTTCTTCCAAAGACACCCCAGAAAGAGCCGAGGAAGTCAAGGAGACTAAATGCCTTCAAAAAAGATAAGAAATCTCAGAATGCTTAACTAATGTAAGTGTTTAGGTAGAAATGGGATTTGAATGAGGCTCTTTTTTGTATTGTCTAGTGTCTTCTTTAACTTCTGGTCCGCACTCCATTTGAATACATGATTTTAGCTACAATCATAGCCAACTGTATTGTGCTGGCTCTGGAACAACATTTGCCGGATGGAGACAAGACACCTATGTCAGAGAGATTGGTGAGTTGTATTATTTATCTCAGTTTCTTGTTTCTGTTCTAATACAAAAAGCAGTCAGCCCCCTGGTGTTGTGAGTGCTTGTACCTACTGTAAAGATCCGTGTATAAACAAATGGGCATTAACCTGATAATCAGACAAAATAAGATAGTGACAACAAGTATAACTCTAACCTTCACATCCCATCTCCACAAGAATGCTTCATCACTCTAGCCCTGCCCAATTGCAGGAGCAGAATTATGATCAGAAGAGCAGCAAACTTAGGTTGTTTATAAACCAGGACAGGAAGGAGCTGCCAAATGCTCAGAATCATCTGTAGAACCAAATGAACTTGTGTGATATTTTCCCAGGAAATGCTGGAACAGAGTAACCTTTTAGGTTCCTATGTCTTTAAGCTAGCTTCCTGTTACAGCATATATCAAGGATCCTACAAAAGCAAACTTTGGCTTGAGATGATTACACTTCCCTTCCAAAAAAAGAAACCAACTTAGAGAAGAAAATAATTTACCCGCAGGCTTTATGGTAATGAGCCCAATTACCTTATTTCAAAAGAAAATATAAGAATAGCTTCAAAACCATTCTTCCATTTATCATCACTGTAGGAAAAATGGGTAATATTTGGTTTGATTTTTCTCCTGCTGTTAATGGTCTGGAACATCTTTCATGCCTCAATGCATTAATCATGGTGCATGTTCAAAGGATGAATAAATACAAACCCACATGCCATTTACATGTAGATATTAAATTATGCAAACCAAAATAATATTAAGCTTGTTGCCAAAAGCCAGAGCCCCTGAATACTGGTTGCTGCAGTTTCCAAGTCTGGTCCACACCAGTGGGCAGCTCTCACAATCTCATTGTGCAGAAACAGGAAAAAGCGTGTAACTGATAGATCTAGAAAGAGCTTCAGGGTCAGCGAGTTGATGCTGCCTGTCTGGAAATGTATCTGCTCATGCTGGCTGCCCACCTGCATTGTGTTTGCTCAGTCTCTTTCTGTTTGAATTCTTTCTACTTGGGAAGAGATGAAGAAAAACTTAAGAACATGAATGTGTGTTGATCTTGCTGCCGTTAAACATGTCTTTGTGTGGTTTGGGATTGACAAGGCAAACCTGGGTGTGTGAGCAAAGCAGAAGTTTAGACTCAGGGTGATGATAGAGCTGGGGAAATGTCTTCCATAGTTCTGAAAACAGGAAGCAGCGAAGGGGAAAAGTAGTTCTATGGATGTTGTGGTTTGGTAACCTTTGGTGATTTGCTGTTTGACGGAGTGGTAGGTATAGCTAGCACGTTGTTTCTATGCTCCTCTCTAACTCTAGATTTGTCAGTGGATCCTAGAGGTTCTTTGTTGGTCTTTTTCCCCACTGTACTAACTCCATTCTACAGCACCCAGTACTGCACACACACCTCCAGTTCCTGCCCAAATCATTCCAAAAGTGGCACTGGCACTACCACCAAATTCTGCAAGGTAACTGTATGAGTTGAATGCGCAGTCTCCACCTTATTGGCTCTGCCTTGGAAAAGAAGCAAGAATTAACCCCTGTTTTTTGTGCCAAACACCGTTGTGCAATATTGCCTTTGATCCAGATATTCTGAAGCCATTTTAACTACAGCATATTTGTAACTCTAAAATATAAAGGGCTTTAGCATAGAATAACACTGAGAATCTTTACAAGTCATGGAATATTTTTTATTTTCAACATATGCTGGAAAGATCAAGCATTGTGAATATGAAAAACTGTCTCCTGGTTTTCAAAGTGAAACCTCCTTAGAATCCTCCTGCCACTTCCACAAACTGTAAGTTGTTTCACTGAAAATGTTACAAATCCATGCTAAATCACAGTGGACCAACATTCCCATGCAGTTACAGGTTTTGAGTCAAATTATAAGTCCATAAAGAGGAGCAGGGGCTCTACTGCTGTCTTTGGCAGGAATGGAATTGGCTTTTTTTGGCTTAATGATTGATGGATGTACCTTTCCTTCTCCTGGGTTCATTAAAATCTCCAAATTGGAGTGAGGGCTCACCACTGAAGAGTTAGTCACATCTTAAGGATATGAGATGCACATCACAAGCCTTTTATGACTGGGAGATGTAGGCAGAGGTGTTAAAGGGAAACCAAAGTTGCCCAGATACTTTGTGGCACAGATACAAGGACAAAAACCTTCAGATTATCTGTTGGTTAAAGCTGAGAAAAAGAGGGAGGAGTCCATGCAAACATTCCATGATTTTTCTCTTCTATTGAAAATATCCCCAGAGACCTAAGATATGAACCTGCTGCGCAATCTCTCTTGGCTGTTTCCTGTGCTCGTGTTACTTGTTAAGCAAGGTTAATTAAGCACATGGGAAGAGCAAGTGATGTCTCAGTAGATGCAGTATTTCAAGAGCTGGAGTGGCTGAATTATGAGTAATCTTTCTCTGTCCATTTTCTGTATGTAGCTGTAGCACAGAAAAACATTACATTAATGCTGGTTAAAACCAGGGCTCTGAAAAAAACACCATCTAGGTCGTCAAAGCATTTAGTGGTGATCAGGAGCATTGGCTTCAAGGACTTGCTCTTCAGACAGGAGAAATAAGCTCATTCTTCTGCTAGCTGTAGAATGACCTACCCTCTAGTTTCTTGCCTGCTCTGAGCTGGGACTTTCATATGCTTTGGCTGCTGGAAGAGTTTACTTCACATCAGTAATTATCTGCTGGAACAGATACTACAAACTTGCTATTGTCCATCTCAGCTGAGTGCCTTAGCCAGTAGGTTACAGAGTCAGCCTCCTTCTGTCCTAAGAAATATTGCATTGTTTATACACAGTGGAGTGATGCCAACTGAAAAGATGCTGAGGGAGTTGTATTCAGTGGCCCAGTGCCTGCTACTGAGAGCTCCAAATGTAGGAATGGGGAGCGTCACATGTAAGCCCTGAATGGCCCTGCACTTGGATGCTTTGTGCTCATGATACTCTTGGCTCTTTAGGCTGAGACACGGTGTTTTTCTCCATGTCTCTTTCCTAATGTCTCACTTTTTCTTGAGAAGCTTCAGTAGACCATAGACTTGCCGCAGCCTGACAGAGACAACATCTATAGGATGTTCCTCTGCACCCCACTGCAGGGCTCTAAGTGTTTGGCTCCCCTGGGTGTTTTTGAGGTGAGGACAGAATCTAACTTTTCTCAGATATTCAGCATGGCAGCTCTTGCACTTTACTAATGGATTTATTTCTTTATCCTATCCACAGACACTTCGTGCAGTTGTATGTGAGCTGTTCATATTAACTTTTACATGAACAATGCCTTACATACCCAAACCTATCAAGGCTGTCACATCAAAGGCCAAGGAAAGACACTAGGACATAGGAATAGTAATGACTTTCCAGACTCAGAAGTTGTTTCTGATCTGAAACATATTGATTAAATGTGTGTTTGGCCCAGCCTCAAGCTTTGCTGTGTCCACAGCAAACAACCTGCTGGCACAGCTCTGGCTGCTGCCCAGCTTCTCCTCCTTCCTTCCAAGTACGCACACTGATATTCATTATCACCTGATTTCCTGCTCTTGAACCCAAGCAGCAACACAGCCTCCTGTCTGAAGGGGGCTGCAGGATGTCCTGGCAGCATCTGATCTGGCAGCAATGTCCCCCATGTCCTTGCCCTCAGTTCCCTCCATCACACAAGTCATGCAATCCCCTTTTTTCAGCATCAGGCCCCACTACGTAATAGAGCATGAAGTTTATTTTTCATCGTGTTGTTACTGCCCTGATTCTTAGGCTGAATTAGTGTAAATTTGGACAGACTTTAGAAAAGACCCTTTTTCTATTCCCAACCCTATAGATGACATTTTCTCTTTGTAATAATACTCCAGCCCATCTGTGAGCCTTCCTGCTTAGCTAGAAGCTGACAAGACCTTCTTCGACCCACTTCCTAAGAGCTCTTGTGGAGTCCTGGCTTTGGGAAGAACATCTTTTACCAAACCCTTGAATACCTGAAGCCTGGCTCTTTAAAACTGGGAGCTGTAATCACAAGGCACCTGACCTAGATTGAGCAAACGACTGGGAGCAGAGTTGATATAAGGCTTCCAGGAAGTGAGGGAGTAATGAAAGGAGGTGTAGGTGGGTAAAGGTATATTTTTTGTATGTGTTAGAAGAGCTATTTTTAGAGATACACTAGTAGTTGTGGGAAGGAAGCATAGGATGGTTTGGGAGGTCTTTGTTTGCAAAGATTTAATGTGCTTGTTGAACTAGAAGGTGTTGTGGGGTTGAAGAGTAGGCAGATTAGGCTGTTAAAGTTCTCCTGCTTGTAGGTGGGAAAGCAGAGGAGCAGTAAGGTACTGAAATCACACATACTGATTTCTGACCCCTTTTTAGTTCTTCCCTGTTTTCTGTACTGGGTTGGAGTCCTGGGACGCCTCTAGTTTGTGTTATGAAAAAACTGCTGGAGGAAGACTCTTATTGAAGGATTTCTGTTGAAGGCCATAAAAGGTCTGATGGCCTGGTTCCTCTTTTTCTGTGGGTAAATAGCACTGAGATGGGTAGCTGGTCTTTCTCAGTCTGTCAGTGATAGCCTCTGTATCTTCTGAGCAGGGTTTGTGGATGAGTAGAGAGCCTGGAGGTGCTGCCATTTGTGGAAACAGCTCTGGTTGGAAGAGAAGATACTTTGGGGTTTGTTTTTTTTCCCCTCCATTTCAGCCAAAAGCCGATAGTGTAAGCTCAACAATCACCTGCCAGACATGGTGTGTGTGATCTGCAGGTGGCTGGTCATCCTGCCTGGTCATAGGGGAATGGAAAGTAGAGTTTCTGGGCTGTGAGGTAAGGAAAGGTGGAGAGGAATGAGGATGATGTAGGGTGACAGATGAAGTGTATGGAGGAGCTGGGGTCACTGAGGTGTGTAGGGATGTGGGGCAGGAAACAAAACTGATGGGAAAGCTTGTCTAGAAGCAGTAATTTGCAACAGCTTGGAGGCACCTTCCCTGGTTAGTGCTTTGTGGTTGACTTGCTGAGTTGGGCATACATTGATGTGCTAAGTGTGTAAGCCTCTTCTGGAGGGGTATGCTATTATATTAGTCTTCTAAGCGGGAAAACCCTGGCTTTTGATAACAAGTACGATGCTTAAAGCACAGGACTGTCTGCTAGTGCTGGGTCAGAGTTTAGCAAGTGTTGCCATGCTTGTAAAGTAAATTTTTATATCAAAACCGAGCCACGAGATTCAACATTCATGTTCTTTCTGTATAGAAGAACTAAACTCACCTCTGTCATTAGTAGAATTGCAAAATGCAAACGGCTGTGTATCACAGAGCAGCCCACCTCTGATGGCCTGAAATGCCAAAGCCACTGAAACAAAGATTTCTAATCTCTTAATTTGGGAACTTGCTTCCCTTAGGGTAGGGCTGCTTTACTTCCATTGTCTTCAGCTGAAATCGGGGATCTAAGGCACATCTGGGAATTGGTTCCAGGTGCCAAAGCTAAGTAACATTTTCTTGAAATTGATGCCCATTCCTTTCACTTCTTGCTTTGTTCCCATTTCTACCCCACATCTTCCTTCCAAATGTGAACGCTTCCATTTGGCACTGCTTTTGTGTTGAAACTCCTACAATAAAGTGAAATACTAAGGATCTGGTGCCACAGATGAAAAAGTGGTTTAGAAAAATCATAGAGACTAAGCTTGATTCTTTTGAAGCTGTGATCCCATGGTCTGCTTTAGTCTGCACCAAGGGCTTGAGACACAAACCTGATGCTTCTGCTGTTAATGGAAGGGAGTAGGGATTTCTTCCTGAATCAGATACACAGTGAAAGGAATACAAATGACACTGCAGCTGTGGAAATCCAGAAAATGGAGGAGAAAGAAGGGAAGTGAAGGAAGAACTGTTGGAATAAATGATAAATAGATAATTTCTTGCCAGTGTTTGCAAGCTGGCTGTGCTGACTGCTACTCCCCAAGATACCCTCTTGTTTTGGGTTCCTGGATGAATTGTAAAGCACATGTTTTCTTCCATGTCACTAACTACAGAAATATGCGATTTCAAGTTTAAATATACCCTTAGAGCAAAATTTGAGTGCTAAAATTCACCCCAGGGTATTGAGTAAAGATGGAAAAAGTGGGGTGAAACAATCAGAATAAAGGCAAATAGAGTTGTGAAAAAGCAAATTTACCATCATAGAATAGTTAGGGTTGGAAAAGACCTTAAGATCATCCAGTTCCAACTCCTTGCCATGAGCAGGGATGCCTCACACTAAACCATGTCACCCTAGGCTCTGTCCAATCTGGCCTTGAACGCTGCCAGGGATGGAGCATTCACCACTTGTTTGGACAACCTGCTCCAACACCTCACCACCCTCACAGTAAAGAACTTCTTCATTATATCTAACCTGAACTTTGCCTGTTTAAGTTTAAACCATCACCCCTTGTCCTATTGCTACAGAGAAACAGTAACAAGATTCTTCTCTCTGTTTAGTTCCAGTAAATCAAAACCTTTTGGTTTCACCTCTGTTCAGAGAGATGAAAAGGGCAGGAAGTTAGTGCATGCAGTTGTTTGTATGACTCTTGCTATCAGTGCGGAACTGTAGATATCTCCTTACATCTTTGGGTTTTATTCTTTTTCAGGATGACACTGAGCCGTACTTTATTGGAATATTTTGCTTTGAAGCTGGTATAAAAATCATCGCTCTGGGGTTTGTTTTTCATAAAGGCTCTTACCTCCGAAACGGTTGGAACGTGATGGATTTTGTTGTGGTCCTCACGGGGTAAGTGACCTCCTCCTGCTTCGAGTTTAAGGGGGACTCTTGCTTGGATTTGTGTTGGTTTTTTCAACTACGGGTTGGGGTGGCAGTGATTTTAGTGAAACTACAAGAAAACTTCATTTTGACCATACTGCTTTAAAACAATGGCTATTGTGCTGAATGAGTCACTTTTAAAGTGTTGTTTGAACCACCTGCAAAGAGGTTTGAGGATAGTTATTTGCATATATGCTGTCGTGCATCTCATCTGGATGTTTACCAGCATTGCTCCAGCTTTGCAGGCTCTAATTGCCACTGGCTACTTGAACCTGATTTAAATCAATCTGTCTTCTGACTTTATAGGATGACTTTAAAAGTCCGCATGGAGTGAGTTAACAAATTAAATGCATCCCATTTTTAAGCTGTTACAACTCTGAAATCCATGAAGTTTGTGCAAGAATGACTTTGGTCTGCTATAAAAAAACCCTTTTCTAAAACTAATTTAAAGAGGGTGTGCGTCTTACAGATGGAGCTGAAAATGCTACCTGTGTGTTTTGTACCCTGGCTTGAAATGATATCCCTAATTTCTTTCTTGGAAATGCTTACCATATTTTTCTGTTATGCATTGCAACAGTTTTAGTATCTGTTTATATAAATACAGTGTAATGCTAGTGCGTAATGAAACCACAAACATTCAGCAACACGGTCTACAAATTGTGCTTTAAAGCTCCAGAGGAAATGTTCCAGAGGTCTCTGTGAGGTCCTGATCTTGCAGCCTTCATCTTGGAAGGATTTCAGTTGTTTTTTCCCCCAGAAAACTGCAGTCTGGCTCTTGTTATTAATACAAACTCATTTCACACACCTCTGCTACTGTGTGCGCCGAACATCTCTGGTCTTTGGTCTGGTTAGTGGTGTAGAGTAGGATGCTGTTAGGAAAATGCTTGTGTACATATATAAACATATTCATTAGACACATTATCACTGTATTTGCAGTCAGTGTACCTTGTGATACAGCAATTGAGAGGCCAAAGGGAATTTCTGTATTGAGAGGAAGAAAATAAATATGCAGGGCTTGATACTCCTGCTGCTGGGGCTGGGTGTGTAATCAATAGAAATTTCAATGGAGTCATGAGGAGAATCAGATTTACGTGCTTGGAAGCATAGGGGGTACCAGGATGAAAAGAGAATTAGCACAGATGCTACAATTACTCGCGCTGATGGTATGCTCTGATTCCTAGTGAGCACTATGCCCTTTTGTGTGTTTAAAAACAACTAAATAAAAGAAAGTCAAGGCCCTGATTCTAGAAAGGACTTTGGCATGTGGCTTGGTTTATCCTTCAGCAAAGCATTCAAATACACGTTTGAATTCAGCTGACTCCAGTGGTTCTGTACTGAAAGTTAAGGCTATCCATTAAAGCTTTCTGAATTACAGCCATATTGGTATTTGTTTAGGCGTGTGTTAGATTTTTTTCCATAAACATAGGTCAGGGATCAAAATAGATATATGGGTTTTGAACTGCCTTGCTATGACTGAGATGGTAAAAGTTTTACAAGAGTAGCTGAAACCTCCTGTATGTGCCATGCTTGTGGAATCACAACTGAGTGTGTGATGCTTATACGTGTGACACCAGCATTTACTGGTGCTGCTTTTATTGTGAGTGCTGCTTGCAGAGCTGTTTGATCTCAGAGCGTAATTGTGGACTATCAGCTTGATTAGACAGCTGGAATAGGAACCCTGTTGCCATCTGCAAACATGCGTAGTCTTTTGAAGTACAATCCTGTTAACGTCAAAGCTGCTGGTTTCCAATGGTGATGCTAGCTGGGCTGTATTGAAATTGTCTTGTACATGGACTTCCCACCAGGCAGGCAATGCAGGGAAGGCAAAGCATAAACTGGTCGACATTAAGTCCAAGACTCATCTCCACTGAGGAAATCACAGACCTCTAATCCTTTAATTCAAGGGCTGGATTTACAAGGCACTTGAGTTCGTGCCCAGTTTTTGGTGTCTGGGGAGTGTGTGTGTGTGTGGGGCTACTGAAAATAACAGGGTTACTCATGTGCTTGGTTAGATAAATGCTTTCCTGAGTCTGGGGCTGTATTTCCAAACCCAGTAATGAGGTGGAGGGACCTATAGTAGAGAAATAACACTGAAAGATCTGCAGCTTCACACAGGGAATGGAATTAGTGTTTTCTCAGTGTTGTCTCTGTAGCCTGTTGTGTTTTGCTCTGAATTTCCTAGATCCTTATTATGTTCTTAGCTCACTCCTGCGTTGCCATGGGTCTGTGCTAGAAAGCAGGAGCTCCTCTTCATTGGGCTTCCTTCACTGGCCAGGAACCCTTTCATCTGCCTATTGCCTGGCTCAGCTAACAAGAGGAAGGCTGAACAAGGCTTATTGGAGACAGACATGATCCTGGCGTTCCATATTGAGACTGCTGAGGAAGAACATTTACTACTGGCAAACCCGCCTGTTTCTCCAGGGAGAGGGTTTGAGGTGGTGACACAAGTGGGAGCTTATATTTCATTTCTGTAGAAAATAGACTCAGATCTGTGTGTTTCAAACAAAGATCAGGCAGGTTCTGGAATTTATTCTGGAATAATGAAAAGGACAGTGCTGAACTAGTGCTTAATATGTTCTTATAAATATAGATAGGTAGCACATCAGTTTTTGAAATACCATTTTACTACTCTATCCAAAGCTTCCCTTTGCCATATGTGCAAGATTTCTGCTTGAAAATGTTACTTCATGTTTCCCAGGCAGTGCTGAGCGTTCAGTTCTTAAGCTCAGTTTTGCATTGATCTTCAGTGTTACAGAGGGATTTTGATTTCTCTTTTTTAATGTGTAGGCATGAAGGATCATGAAAATGCAGCTCATGATACCACACACGGAGCTGTGTACCTGCTAATCCTGTTGAGTGCACATTTGTATTAAGGTAAATGGTGAATGTCAGAAAATCTGATCTCATTTTCAGCTTGTAGCTAAACCCCATGAAAGCCAAGAGCAGCTTTTGCTCTCCTTCACTGTTTCCATAGGAAGAAGGCCAGCCAGTGTCTGAGTGTGCTTTGGAGGAGGCTGTGGGGGAAGGCTCTGCATTTATTGAACTTACCCTTATGTAAATATTACAGTGATCATGCAGAACCCCTTTCCTCCTGTTTTTCCCAACCCTCTTTTTTTGCTACTCGATTCCTGCACACTGGCATTACTGATAAATGTACTTTTAATTTACCTGCAGTGATGGACATTTTGTTCGTCAAAAATCAGGCAGGAGAACTTGTTAAACTGAGAATAAATCAGGGCTGTGTTATATGCAGCCAGGATCAATATCTTATTGAGCTAAGCTTGAACCTAACAGATAGCTGCCCAAAATGGCTTGGTTTGCTGTTCCAGAAAACACTCCCTCAGGTTCTTTCCACAACAATGCCGTGGAGCCTGTCTCCTTTACTTTCCAGGAAGCATGCTGATCCGCTTTTAATAAAGACCATGGAAAATAATAGATTGCTGCCTTGAAAGATTTTCTTTGTAATTGTTTTCAGTTGTTTCTTGTAAACTCCTCCAGTTGTAGATGAGTAGCAAGGAAAGCTGCCCCGCTGCGATGTGCCTATTGCTATTGTGAAGACAAGTACGTTTTAGAGCTCTTATTCACTTTCTTTTCACATTTCTATGGGATTGCATTCACTCCAGTGGTGACATCACCCATTAGCAGCTCTAAATCACTCAAAAGTGCAGATTCTCATCTGGCTTGGGACTACATGTTCTCAATGCAGTATTCCCAAGGTAGGAGCAAAAGGACTTCTTACTGTGTTGCTGCAACCTCTCCTGGGATGGAAACCTCAGAAATCTTGGGAACAAGGTCCACCCTACACCAAAAGCCCTCAGGGGGCAGTGGATGGAGCTGTGAGCCTGAATTCAGGGCCTTGAGGTTCAGACCTGTCTGTTCGTGTTTGAGTTCATGGGAAGATTTCTCCTGGTGTCCTGGGCCTGAAGGGCTGCTCTTCTGGGTTAAACTACAAACACTTTCTCTAGCTGGAGCTGGTGACTGACTGCTAAGGAGAAGAATGGAGATCAAGGCATGGATAAACCATTCCTCATCTTCCTGATTCCTGAAATTCAGATGTCTAGGGAGTTTTGAGAGAAAAATATGGGTCTGATGTCTTTTAAACTGTGTGGTCCAAGGGGACTGTCCTCCTTGGTTGTGTTTTGGGGCCTGTTGACACTTCTGGCTTCATCATATCCTGGGTAATGTCTCATGTTTTAATTACATACCACAAGAAAAGGTGCTGTTTGCCCCTTTTATCATCGCTAACTACCTGAGGTTTCCATTGGTGCTTTCTAGGTTTTGTATAGTAAGATCTGGAGAACAATCATTCCTTTTCCTGCATGTTTATGGTGTTTATGAATCTCCAGCATTTCCCCAGTCAGAGATTTATGCTGCCCAACCTCCTTTAACCCAAGAGGCTTTCTGTGCACCACTGGTCTATGCTGTTGCTCTGGTCCTTTCCTAGTTCTATCATATCCTCTTGGAGACAGAGACCACAACCATGTGCAGTGTTTGTCCAGCACCAAGAGTTGCTAAAGCCTGGTGTAAATAACTAGAGCGCTTCCAAGGATCATGCTCTGTCCTTTATGAGCAGAGTCGGGATTTTTGGCTGTCAATCAGCCTGGCCTAAACACTCTCAAAGAGTCCTGGTAGCTTCTTGAGCCAGTTGGATCAGTTGCCTGGATCTCTGGGTGGGACTGGCAGAGACAGTGTGTGCCAGGCCCGGAGCTGCCAAACGATGTGCACAAAGTCTCTGTGCTGTTGCTGATATCTCAGGCTGTCGGGAACAAATCACAAAAGCTAGAATTATCCTGATTGTCTGGATGACTGAGAACCGTGCTCCTAGCTCCTGGTAATGCTAATAATTTGGAAGGTAACTCATTTAGTAGCAGAATAAAGACCTGTTCATCCTTGATGTTAGCTTTGCTAGTTACCAGGATCATCTTAGTATGTGGGCAGTCTGAGATGCTATTCCTGGTACAGTGTATGAGGAGCAGCAGCAGCCTTACTTGCAGTGCTGACTGTCAAAGGGGGAGGCAGAGGAACTCATCCAGCCTGCTCTGTGCAACAGAGGGCCTCTTGGGCCCTCTATGTGACTCTTATTTTTCAGTTCAGGGTGGGCATACCTCCTAGATGGGGTGAGATGTGACCACGGGTGTTTTAGAAGTCGATGTGTGGTTGAGGGCTGGGATTATTAAATAAAAGACATAGATGGCTATAGTCTCTAGCATTTTTTTCTCCACATTCATTAGGATGTCTGAATTATGAGGTCCTGTGTGGCTGGTTCTCGTGTGATCCCCAAAACATCTCAATCTTGCCACCTGCAAATAACTATAGAGCAAAATACTTAGAAAAGCAAAACTAAACCAGAATAAACCCCCTTGGATGCCCTGCTGGCATGACTTTAACCAGTGTGCTCAGTGCTTTGTTTAAAAGCTCTAGATCTAGACCCTGGGGAATAAGGGGTAGGGAAATGCAGGTTTCTCTCTGCTTTTATGACATGGAACTTCCGACACTTGTGTGCTAGAAAGCAAAGCTGGGCTGCAACAGGAGTTGGGAAAATGGATACTTTGAGAGACAAGCCTCATCTTGATTAGTTGTCACAAGGAAAACAAGTAAGCCTCTTTGTACAGTATGGGTGGTGATGGACTAAGGCTGATTGCTATTAGCACTGTGCATGAGTCATGCCAAGAGCAAAGCCTCTATGGATTTTAATGGAGCTCATCCTCGTTTTCAATTTCTTTTATGCTCCAGTGATGGATGGAGACTTGCTGGCTCAGGAAAGCTAAGGGTACCTTCTGCAATCAAATCAGATACAAAAAAAGTGGGGAAGGCAAAGGGAATTTACCTGCTTTCCTGAATGCAAGTGTTAACTGGCAATCTGGCTGGTGTATGGGGGCAGGAACGGAGGAAGGCAAGGAACCAGGCTTTTTTGAGGCAGCGAAAATGAGTGGTTAGTAACTGGAAGAGAAGAGGGTGTGTGAGGTCTCGGTTTCAACAGTCAAAAATAGTTTGAAGTTCTTCTATTTTCTGTCCCTTGGCCATCTGGGCTCTTGGGGAGCTGAAGAAGCAGTTTCCTTCAAAGGAGATGATGCTGGACAAGGGAGGAAGGAATTTTGGGCTCTAATCCCACCTTGGCAGATGTCCCTGTTCCCTTTAATGTGCTATTACAACCAGTTTTGCCCAGTGGGGCATCAGGATCTTTGTGACTGGAGCTTGCTTTCCCTCTGGGCTTGTTTCACCTATCAAAGTGGGTCCCAGGTCATGCTGAGACTGCTGGAGTGTTAATCAGGGCTCATGTCTTCTGTTGTTACTTGTAGTGGCTTTTGTGCACTGATTGTGGTGCGGGTGGGAGAGGCAGGTTGAGTTAAGCAGGTGGGTGTGTAATTGTGTGGCTGGCTGCTAAATTAGAAGGAGACTTTCCTGAGCAGAGGAGGACTCCGGGCTGTGCTTAGAGGAAGGCTGCAGATGGTCACAGACTCTCAGAGGACCCGCAGGTGGGGACAGCCCTTCGCTGGCAGAAGTTATCCTTGAAGCATGGCTCTGCTCTGGTTGTGGCAAACCGAATGTTTCAGGTCAGAGTACTTCTCAAAGGCAAACAGATAATGAGATTGATGTGCTTCTCTCTTACTCTATTAAAAGTGACTGCAAGGTATCGAATACCTGGTCTGTGAAGTGATAAATGATGGTACTGTGCGACAAGAAGCCACAAAGGTGAGGCATGGAAAAATAGCTTTTGTCCCAAGAGAGAGGAAACAGAAGTATGTCTTCAGATTTCCATCCTGTGCTGCTTCCCATATTTTGTATCTGTTTGTGCTGCTTTGAAGCTTTTTGTTCACAGAGGAGAGTGTCAGACACCATCTGAGGGTACTTGCATCTCCCTGGCCCATGGGCCTTGAAACTGGACAGTCATAAAGTAAAAGTGGCCATCCCAAATGAAAGGGAAGAATGCTTCCTCCTCACAGCAGGGCTCTATCAAAGCCAGGTAGGATCATTAGTCCAGAGAGTATTTTTAGCTTTTTATGGCTCTCAAAGGGAGGCTGGTGACAGGGAAATATTGTCTCTTGTGAGGGAACCAGATGTACCATGCAAAGGCAATTGTGGAGATGGCAGCTTGAGAAGAGGACTCTGGACCTTATGATCTGCTTTTAATGTCTGATCCTGCCCTAGCAACTGTGTAGTGGGGGCATCTGCTTGACTGCTCTTTTCTAAAGGTGGGAAGCATTGTACACCTATCTGCTGTTACAGCTGGGTGTGAACGCTAGGAATTAGAAACAACAAATAGAATAGTAGCTATGAAATGCTTTAATGTTCATTTTCTCACTGCTCCTCTCTTTTAAACAACCCCGAAACCTGCAAGTCCTCTGTGTGGTGCTGAGTGCTGTCTCATGATTAGATGAGGAGGAGTGGGCAGGATTTCTCAGGCTCCTGTTTCTCAAATGTTGCTTCTGCTGCTGTGTCCCAGTTCCCAAGGGGCCAGCTTTTGACAGCAAAGTGCCTGCTCATCTGAGATGATAAGAACCTGGCTGCTATTGTTGAAAAGAAGGAGGATTTAGAAAATCAGCCTAGTTTTAATTGTAATCTAATCCCGAGTGCCAGGAGCAACAGTGTCACATTAGCACGTGCATCCCTGGATCCACAACTCATCCCAAAGGTTTTGGGTGCTTTGGGACCACTGCCTTTCTCAGGGCTCTCTGAAAACATCAGGGAACCTTAGTGGGGGTGGAAAACTGATCTTCTGTTTTGTTCTTGCTGAACCACTGTCAAGGTGTGTGGGATGTTCTGGCCAGCGCAAGCTTCAGTGGAACCAAGAGGATGAGTGGCTCAAGGTCTCTGCATAGGTAACCAAACTCTAGGGTCAGCACCTGACGTTTGGGTACCTGGAGATGCATTTTAACACCAAGGTCAGACTCTTTGCTTGACTTCTCTGCGTTGAAGGATCTGCCTGAATTGGCACAGAGGGAAGGGATCCTTTGCGAATGAGTTCAGCAGGATGGATGGAGCAGAGTGTACTTTTTGTTAACTCCTGGTTGCATGGGAAGGCTGCTTTTGTGCCATGGGGAAGCCTGGCAGCTTAGGCTGAGAAAGGAGTTTTTGTGTGGCACATGTCAAACCTGTAGTGTCCTGATCCTCACAAAGCATGGCCACCTAAAAAGTGCTCTTCAAATGCATATGCGAGATCTTTCCTTCCTGACTTGGCCAGCATTAGCTGAATCAATGGCTGATAATGAATATAAGGCTTTGTGTCTCCTCCCTCCTTCATTTTTGTATGCTGGATGTCAGGAAAATCACCTTTCTTTTGTCTGAATATATCTGCTCAGGGATCTCAGGGCAGGGTATTGAGGAAACAGGTCAGGTTTTTCCAGTGGATATTCTTATTCTGTCAGTGCTGGAGAAGATGCCTTGGTTTCAAAAGCTGGCTACAGGGGAGGGTGTGTATGTGTAGGTGGCTCTCGTGATCAGCTGAAGACTTTTAAAAGCATCCCTCTGGAGCAAGAAGTTCAGGTCACTCCTGAGTTAAACCCCAGGTTTTAGCCAATGATGGGTTTAGCTGTTGGCTCAGTAGAGTCAGTTCCTGTTGGCCTGTGTGATATTTAAGCAAGGAAATGATCAGAAGTAGAGGTTGGAGAGATGCTTCACTGCGCAGGTTGTTCCTTACAGGTGTTTCTGGAGAAAGGCTGAAGTTGACTTCCCTCCTTTGCATCATTAAACATGTAAAAATTCACTTTAGGGTCTGCAAAACAGGAAACACCCAGTGTCAGACTGAGAGTTTAGGAGCATGTTGATGATCCGTGGGGAGATGTAGAAGTAATGGAGTGAAGGACAGAAATGAGCTATTTGGAGAAGACTAAGAGTTTCAGCTACAAAACGCCCCTGTCCTGAACAGCTCTTGAACTAAACTGATAATCAGAAATACTTGGATGTAGCTTGATTCTGGTTCAAAGAGAACTTAAAAGAACTTAGATTGGAGCTCTGAGCTTATTTTCCATTAAAAAACAGGGGAAGATTGGACTGCTTTTTGGCTTGGTTCCTCATCTCAAACATCCTGAACCATCATCCTTGAATAAAGTTTGGGCATGAGAGTTAGGAGGAAGGTTGTGGAAATGATTAAAGGGTTGAAAAAATGCCCATTTAAGGAGAAATGAAAAGGCTGAGAGAGTTAAAATTAAGAGGGAAGTCTCATAAGGGTGAGACTGATAAAGAAAAAAGAGAGGAAATCAAGTTTCTCTATCTATTTTGGCAAGATTCAAAAAGCATCAGTAAAGAAATGGAAGTTTTAGAACTTCTTTACTAATGGAAATGTAATTAACTCATGGAACTCAACAAGAATTTGCTTCAGCTGAAATGGTCTGTGTTGGGTCTTGAGACCAATGGGGCCTAGAGATCATCTACAGATTCACCAGAGGGGAAATGGATTTTTGAAGGAGGATGATTAGGTCCTTTTCCTGGTGCTCCCTGGAATGAGTGAGGTGGAAATGTGAGCAGGCTGTTTCATAATTGTCCTTTTCTTTATCTTGTAATTTCTTCTGAATCACACTGGAGACATGACTCCAGAGCAGCCATTCAGTCTGTTACAGTGAAATACAGCAGTGTATGCCGAGGTTAAACTCTGTCTTTTTCTACACGAAACAATATCAATAGGAGTAGTGGTATTCCATCACTTGATGTCTGATTTAAAGATCAAAAGTCTCGTTGCAAGCTGTGCTGCAGCTTAGAGGGAAACTTCAATACTCCAGTGCAGTGTTAAGTGTGCCCTCAAAGCCTGCAAGCCTAAGCTTCAGGGAAAGAGCTGGGTTGGAAAACTGTCACTCATTTAAAATGAATCCAAGGTGGTTTCTCATAATATAAATGTCTCTTTGATAATGATGGTCTGGTTTTGTAGAGGAGCGAGGTCTGGCAGCACCAAGCCAGGTGGTGCTGAAGTGTTACTGCTCTCTTTCCATGGTGGAACGTCCCCTTAGCCTTGCTTTGGGAGGAGAGGTATCTCCTCAGCTGTGGTCTCCAACCTTTGCAGGATTTGGAACATGGAAGACGACTCAGGCAGGTGAAATTATCATGTCAGAGGGTGGCCCTGTCCTGAATGAGGCTTCAGTAAGACCTGAAAGAGCATCCAGGTGCCAGAAGTTGGGCATGAAAGCTCTCATGTTGGGTAGGAGTATTCACAAACCTCCCTCCCAATGCCAAAGACAAATCTCTGCTGCTTTTCTGACCTCCAGTATGGGGTGAAGGGTGGCAGTCAAAAGCTGTGTAAAGTGGCAGTGAGCTATCTCTGCACCATGAAGGAATGTGCAGTGTTGGCTGGTGTGTTTGGTGATAGATAGGTAGCAGCTCTCTTGATGTTCATCAGAAGTAGGTCTGGGGAAGAGACGTGACGAAAGCCTCAGGTCTTGGCTTGGTAAATACATGTGCTGTTGTACGCTGGCTGCTATTGCTACAGGACAAAGATTGAAGTCCAGCAAACTACTGAAATGTCTTTTTAATCCCATCCCTTTTAAAAGCTCATAACCATGTGCTCCAAGTAAGTGATGCTTTATCAGTCAAAAAACATTTACCTGATAACACCCTTATCACTGACCTATGCAGATTATCTCTACCCTGAGAAACATGTGCTGTAATGAAAAGTTTTACCTTTGTTGTCTTCTGATGCCAAACCCCAGCCTTCTGTACCCACTTCTTGGGCAGAAGCACTTCAAATTCCCGAAGTTCCGTGATCAAACTTTAGTCTTCGCCTGGACTGGCTGGGTGAATCTTGAGCTTCTTGCACAGTTTTAACTTCTTTTTCTCTAGTAATGAGTAAAGTACTGAAATTGGTTAGGTGCAATGTCAGAAGATATGGAAACACCAAACTTGGCTGCTAGTTGTGGAAAAGGTAAGAGCACTCCATGATCCTCTGAGTCTTCTAGTAAAAACCACTATTTTCTTACCCTCTCTGGTTACAACATTAAAGCTAATTATAACAGGTATAAAATTATGGTAACCCCTGGCTTTCACAAGAGGTGAAAAGGACAAAGGAAGCTCAGCATGATCCAATTTCCTTGCTTTAATTGGAAGGTATGAAAGAACATGAGTCTACAGCAGCAGATAATGCTATGTATGAGACTGATTCAGGATAATACAGTTTCAGTTCTCTTGCCTAGCAGATTGAGCAACGGAGTGGGATTTGGGTGTCCTGTTTTTCTCTTCTCCCCATGTCTTGGCTATTAAAGGATTTTAGGCCACTGTTTGTCTGGTTTCTGTCCACATTTCTACCTCTTCAAAAATGAAGATGAAATGCTGCCCAGATTCGTAATGTACTAGTGAACACGGCTGGGTGACAGTATTGAAAAGAAATGAGTTTAAAATGTCTCAAAAGAAGTAAAAATAAGCCTTTAAAAATGTTGAAATCAAGTGAGGAGAATTTGAATCAGAAGTAAAATAGATGGTAACAGCATAATCTTCTAGAAATGCAGATGCTCACTCACAGTGAGTGGGAGAATCTTGCATGGAGCTCAGTGTTCGTGTACCACGGGGAATGTGTCAAAACGATGGCGTGCCACACAGGGGAAGTTGCAAATGTGGGTGTCTGTCAGATTTTAACCTGAGGAAAGATTGGACCTTTGGGGGAGGTGACATCCTTTGAGTCAAAATGTCCAGAAGTATTGTCACTGATTTGCTAGGGAATGAAAGAAGGAGTGGCTTCACTGTTGCTGGAGCAGAAGTGGCTGAATTGGGAAAGAGGAATGTCATCCATGGCAAAGTCAGTCTTCAGGGTAGCATCATGGCTTGAACCATGTTTGAACCATGGGTAGTTGAGAAGATGCGGCTCATGGTGCATACAGGGAATGGATAAAAGGGAGAAGCTGAAGTCCTTGCCTAGTGCCTCTTTCCACAAGAGGATGGAGGCTGTCATGTTTTACTGCTGCAGATGCCTCACTTGTTGCTAGGAAAGCAGCACTGCTGGAACCATGGACTATAACCACTTGCCAGACTCAGCTGCTTGGGTTTTAAAGGTCTGAGCTGAGGAATTGGCCAAAGCTGCTTGACATGAAGGAGCCCAGAGAACAAAAGCAAGCAGGAGCTATATTTTATTTTCTTCCCTTTGAAACCTGGAAGACCTCCAGCTCATCAAATAGTATTTCTGCTTCTGGTCCCTCTAGAGCTGCCATCTGGTCTTGTTTGTATGGGAAGGATGAAAACCCCTTCCCTTGTAATTACAAACCTTTTGTCTCTAGTAGTGGTAGGATCAATGTTGTGCAAGGTGGAAGATGGGGAATCAGTGTCCCTTTTCCTCAGGCCACTGTAGTACCTCCTTGTCCATTAGCAGGAATGGAACAGCCCCCCTGCATCTTTGGAAGCCTTTGTTCCTCAGGAGGAAGGTTTGGGTGAGGTTTAATTTCTATCTAATAGCCTGTTAAAATCCTCACATTGTTTCTTTGAGAATGCCATTAAAAATCAATTACATTAATGGGGCTCAGTTGGAGATGTTCTGAAATATGGATAGGATCAAGAAAAGTGACTTTGCAAAACAGGGCCCTCAGTGCTGCAGACATTTGCTCTGCTTGATCTTTCCAGCCACGTGTATGGACCAAACCTGATCTTTGCTTTCATCAGTTCTGGAGAAGCTGACCTTAGCTGTTGAGCAACCAGTGGCAAATGTCCTACACCATGCCATGAACCCACACCATGCCATGAACCCACTGCCAGTGGGGTTAGGAAGGAACTCTTGCCTTGTTTCAGATGACGTCCCAACAATACAGTTGGGCTGCTTGGTTGAAATAACCCCAGCACCGCTATCAGTTCTAGGAGCTCCTTCAGGCCTTGGTCATCCAACTATGCAAAGCAGATACCTGCCACCTTATTGTGTCTGATACTCCTTGCTGCTGACACTGCAGTGTGTCCATCAGCTTATGTCATTGTGTGGCAAATGGTCTGTGTTCTCTGGTCCTGAACAAAAGGACTATCCAGTGGCTGGACACTAAGTGGGGTGAATGGAGATGAGCTTTAATGCATGACTGCCAGCACAGACTGGGTCACTTGGCCCCTTTTGGGAAATAACAGCACTGCCCAGCTGTGTAAGAGTGCTGAAAGGATGAATGTGTTGGAGCATCTTTAATAATTCTATTCTCCAGTAAGGGAAAACCGACAACAACGTCAGAGAGGTTTGTGAACAAGCTCTTTTGGACATTATGGGGTGGTATCTCCCCAGCCTGATGCTCCAGACATATGAAAGAATTGAGACAAATGCAGTTTGTGAAAGAGGATCCTTACCCATGGAAAGAGGACTGCAACAGAGTGAAGCTTGATGTCCTTGTGGGAGTGGTGCAAGGCAGCGTGCATGGCATGGAAAAGTGAACCATGTGGACACCTCATTGTGAGGCTGATCAGGACCTTGTATGATGGAGGGATTGAGAGAGCAACATGCCCTGTTACTTCCATGGGGTATGATATAATGGGCGCTCAGGGCTCTGCTGGAGGGGGCAGAGAGCCCCTTGCCTCCCCATGTAGCTTGCTTCTGGCAGTGGTGGTGTTGCTTTGGCTCTGCTGCTCACGTAGGAAGCATGATTGAAGCTGGGATTGCAGTGAATATGCTGGGGAAAGCTCTTTACATGGAGCCTGGTGGCAGTAGGATGGCTGGATTGAGACAGGGCTGGAAAGGAGCCTGCAGTAGCCACAGAGGTGAAGGGAGAGAGACAGAGCATCTTCACCAGGATACAGACAAAGGCCTTTGTGTACATCCCTGCTGGGCACTTCCCATCATACTTTGAGACTCCCTGCTCTTTTCACAGGAATGTTTGTAGGAAGGGATCTGTGCAATCCAGCTGCCTTGTGCCAGTGTTTCCAAACCGTGTGTGGGCAGCTCAGCTGCAAGCAAGTGGTCTGAGGGACTCAGGCACGAGGCAGAGTCCCGTGGTGTTTGAGCTAAGTGTTAGGCAGTGCATGGGTGTCTCTGCGAGGTGCAGGGAAAGCCTGTGAGTCTTGAGTACTGCCTTTTGCTTGTAGGAAATTGGTGGCTGTTACTATATGCTCATCCTCCCCAGGAGCCATGGGTCATACTTACGTCTGCTTTCCTCTTTAGGAATGAGGGGCTTGAGCAAAACCAAACCAACCAAAACACTGGCAGAGATGGGGTGAGGACACACATGGTTGCTCATGTGCCTTGACTGAAGGACTTAAAAGGTACAGCTAAAAGGATGCATCCGTTGCCTTAGTTAAAGCATTGATGTAGGGCGACAGGTAGAAAACAGGTTGATCTGGTACCTTTTAACAGAGCTGCATCCCATGAAAGGGCTTCAGGCAGTGTGTTATCACCCTTCATCTCTCAGGGCTGAGATCTAAGATGGCATGTGAGCTCCTTGGGCTCTCTGCCCTCCCTTGGCACTGCTGCCTGCCTCCTCGTGCAGCCTGTGGGTCATCTGGGGCTTGGCATATGTTAGACCCTGGACAAGTGACTTCATGGAGATGATGTCTACCAAAGGGTTCAGGCTTTGGTTTTGGAACTCGAGGCTGGATAACTGTGCCTGCCTTTCATGACACCCTAACGGGTGTTGCTGCAGCTCAGGCATTAGGTAGCCGGCTCCTGCAGTGCCGGGAGCTAAGCTGCAGTCAGTGCTGGATGCAGATCCTCTTCCCTTGTGCTCTGATTAAAGCAAATTCAGCCGTGCAAAACCCACCTCTTGCCACTTCCCACCTCATCCGGCCTCAAGGCTGCTTTGTGTGTGTATGTGTGTATGTGAGGAGGATCACTAAATCCCTGAGCTCAATAGGAGTGTAACCTTGCAGCAGGGAGATGGAAAGGGTGTTGCTTGAGACAAGCCCCAGCCGGACTAACAGTGCAGCGTTCCTGGAAATGAGCTGTGGTTCAGGCAGATATCTGGGAGCTGGGGGATTTTTTTAGCCTGTCTCTTGCTGTTAATTTTCTCCCTGGCACTGGGCTGCAATTCCAGGAACCCCGCTTATACTTGAGAGAGCCTCTCGAACATGGAGAAAAGTAATTAATCCTCTCAGATTTCTCCTTTTTAGACTGATTGTAGCTCTTCAAATGTAGATTGAAGATGGGGACAAAATGTGCAGACTGAGATCTGACAGCCTGTTCCAGCACCGAGCAGGTAAATGAAAGGATGAAGAGGCTATTCAGAGGGCCCCAGTGTTGCTCCCGGAGCAAAGAGGGATGGTTCGTTGCTGCCAGGTGCTTTTCTTACTGCTCCACTCCTCTCCCCCCATAATTAAGCAGTTAAATTTAGCTGTCTGATAGGTATGGAAATGTATGTGGTGTAACTGCTTTGGTTGTGCAAATAGCTGTTATTTTGGCTTGCTTGTAAGCTCTGAAAAATCAAGGAAATTGTTCTATGCCATGCATGAGCGCTGAAAGAACCAAGTTTCAGATGAAAAGCAGATTAAAAAGACAAGACAATTGAGTAAAATGAGGAGTAACGTTTTTGTCTTATCTGGATTAAGACAATTTTGTCAGCTTTCGATGCTCTCAATAACTTCAGTTTTATTTGAGAAATTAAAATGGAACATCTTTCCAAGAAGAAAAGGCCAGGCTCAAAAGGTTCCGATTGAACAATGTTGACATACACAACGTTCCCCATGTTCCCTTCCTCCAAGCAAACGTTTTGGCAAACTTGGCATGAGCTGCTCCAGTGTTGTGGTTGACCTAAATCCGGGGGGATTGTGTGTGTGGGAATTCAGCAGAAATTACTCAGCAAAAATTCCCCTCGTGCAGCTGTGATGCTCTGCTCCTGGGCAGATGGGGGCCAGCAGACAGCCCGAGCAGCCTTAAAGATGCAGTCCTTTGCTGAAATGTCTTCTCTGTTGATAAGTCTCCCAGTTTGCTCTGTTTGGAGTAATGGTCAAGCCTACATAAACTGGGTTTTGACCTGCTTGGGTTAATTTAAGGGTCGCACACCAAAGCTGAGGTCTTTGGGGTGGTTTGATGCGTTATGGATTTTCATCTCCTGAGGAGCTGGCCAGCTCCAAGCCACCTTCTGGCCATTCCTGATGGAAAGCCATTGTGCTCATCAGCTGAGGGGTGGGAGATGCCTGTGATGGAGTGCATGGAATGGGTGAGCATCAGCCTGGGTGCTGGGTGTGATGGTACATGCTGTGCTGCTGGGTACAGATGGTCTCCTCACTCTATCGAATATTAACTTGCATCTCCATAACACATCTGGCCCTGGAGCCTTTTACAACGTGTGTGTGCAGCATGCGATGGATGGTGTCATGGCTCTGTTTGCTTTCAGTGCTTGTAGGATGCAGCATGGTAGGGATGAAGGCTTCTCGTCTCCCTCATCCTAGCTGCACCAGTGTCATGAATGGGGAGGGGATAGCCTTCCTGGGAGCACAGAAATGCTAGGTGGGGATAATCCCAGGAGCAGGGGCATCTCTCCAGGCACATGGAATGTCTCCAGGCTGATTTGTCCTGTCACAAAGCAGACTTGGTGCCTTAAAACCATTTTCTGCTCAGTAAGCGATTTGTTGGAAATGGGGAAATGTTGGAATTAACCCCGTCTGGCAGCGCGTCTGCACCGTGCTGCTCTTTGATCACCCCTGTGCTTCCCTGCTGGACTCCAGCTTTGTCTGAGGCTGCAGAAGGGATGGTGCTAATGTCATTTGCCATCTTTATTGTTCAGCGCACAGCACTGGGTCTTATTTACAGCTCACTATTCAAACTGTGGGCTGAAGATGGGAATCTTCATTTCCTTCTAGGCCTTTTTTTATGGACCTCATTGCTATAGTATGAGTGCTTCGCACAAACATTAACTCACTTTCACAACACCCCTGTGAGATGGACTTTGATGCTTCTTATTTTACAGCAGGACGGGGAGTGTAAGAATATGAAAACCAAAAGTAACCATTAATTTTCACTTAATACTTTCAAAGCATGTTTTTGGGATCAGCGACAGGCTCGTTTCTCCTGTAGGGGCTCATTCCCTGTCAATTTTCAGGGCACCAATCCAAAATGAAAGGTTTCTTGGGATTCTCCTAAAGTCAGTGGAGTTTTCTCACAGCCCTCCTTGATTTAGGCAGGGGCTCTGCCACTTCATCCGTTACTGAGGAATGCTCAGACACCCAGAAAACCTCACTTCAAAGTAGAAAACTTTAAACAATAAAAAGAGGTGGGAGTGTTTGCCTTTAAGTCTTTGGTAACTTTGTGTGCTTCTCATCTCATGATGCGTAGACGCATACAGGAAGCAAAAAATCACGTAGGTGATGGTGGTAAAGAACGTCTTAGTGGACGTTTTAGCTTAAAGATGACAGTTTCTGCAGCTTGCACTGAATGCTCATCTGAAACCTTCTACCACTCATCCCATCATTTAGCCCTGTTTGCCATCTGTTAGTGAAAAGTGAATTTTAAAGTTGTTGGTAGTATAGCTGTACTGTGGAGGAAAAAAAACCTTAGTGATATTACTTCTGTACTTGGTATGGGTGTACTTTAGTAAGAAAATGTCCAAGAATAATTGAGATGAATCAGTTTTCTATATGTGGATTGTTTGAATATTTAACATCTGAGATCTTGTGAAGCAAAAAGGGCAAGGAACAAACACCATTTATTTTTAGGACTGGAAAGTGGATGAAGCTGCTGGCCTAGATAGTGTACTCCTTCCAGGAGGAGCAGGGGAGAGAGCAGTCATTAGCGGAGCATGTCTTTGTGTGATGGGAGCGTTCCTCATGTTTATTTAAGCTGACAAAAGCAGTTGGTGCTCATGTGAATTGTTGTGGAGGGAAAAAGTAAGAAAGAACTCATGGAAACTTTCAATAAAATCCTCTTTATGAAACTGGTTTAATTTCACTTGTCTAAATAGAAATTAATTCAGCCAAATTGTCTGAACTAAACATGCTTACTTTATTTACTTCTTTTTAAGGGAAGACATTCTTCACCTTCCCCCTTTCTCCACCTCTTCCCCTATTCAGCCCCTGGTTTATGCCCCTGGTTTATGCCCCTGGTCAGGAGCTGTGAGCTACCTGGTGAAAGAGCTTCCCAAAGTCCTGTTTGGGCCAGAGCTGTTGTAGACAGGATTGTGCCCTGGGACTCAAAGGCCACTGTGGGACTTTTTGCTTTAACAGGACAAAAGCGGTTGCATGGCGTAATGTAGGGGAGTTGGCTGGTGCTCATCTGCCAGAGGGGATGCGATGTGCTTGCATTGGCACATCCCTGCTGATGCTCTCTGCAAACCTGCAGCAAGACATGCTGATCTTCACCAGTGTTACTGCAGTGTTTTGGAGTCCACAGCCACACTGGTTCTCTCGGATCAGATGGTCCAACGTGAGCTTGAGACACAGCTCTGCAAGACTGGTTGGACCCCCTAAGAGGTAAAGCACATTCATGGTTATAGTTGTTGCCTTAAAAGTTTACTCTTTTGACCAGTTGGCATCAAGAAGTGAGGAGAGATTTATCTATGTATACGTCCCCTGGAGAGGGACTCTTCATCAGGGACTGTAGTGATAGGACAAGGGGTGATGGGTTCAGACTGAAACAGGGGAGATTAAGGTTGGATATAAGAAAGAAATTCTTTACTGTGATGTTGGTGAGGCACTGGAACAGGTTGCCCAAGGAGGTTGTGAACGCTCTGTCCCTGGCAGTGTTCAAGGCCAGGTTGGATGGGGCTTGGAGCAAGCTGCTCTAGTGGAAGGTGTCCCTGCCCGTGGCCGGGGTTGGAGCTGGATGAGCTTTGAGGTCCCTTCAACACAAACCAGGCTGGGATTCCACCCTTAATCCTCCCTCCTTCAGCATCCTCTCCCGCCCCACAAAGCACTTTCCAACACCATTCTCCATGGGTAGCAGCCTGACTCCACTCTCAGACTTGCTCCATTAGGCTGAAGGCCCCCGTTAGCTCTGCTATTCCCAAGCCTGGATTTTCACTGCCTTTGGCACTTACCCAGGGTCGTCCCCCCCCATCCATCATCCTGAAACGAGACACCCCACACCAGACACAATATCCCTGCTGGAACCCGACCAGCAGCGCCCGGATGGGCCACGGGGGAGGAGACGTCAGCGGCGGCTCCATGTCCTCCCGCAGGGAATAACGGGTTTGGGTTTTAATTAGAGTTCAAGGAATGTTTCTCCCTCTACGACAAGAAACAAAAGGGGAAGATAAAGGCCTCGGACCTGATGGCAGTGATGCGGTGCCTGGGAGCCAGCCCCACGCCTGGGGAGGCACAGAGACACCTCCACTTGCACAGGATCGGTGAGTGCAGCCCATGGGTAACACATGGAGATAAAACATGGATAACACACGGAGATAAAACATGGATAACATGGATGAAATAGATGGGGAAATGCAGCTTCTCTGTGGTCCAGAGGCTGCCTGGAGCCCCACAGGGAACAGTCCCCCCCCCAAAGGTGAAACAGGCAGTGCAAACCAAGAGCAGGCACCAAAGCCTATGGTCTGATGTGATGGGAACAAAGTCAAACCAGTGCATGGGTTAAACCAGTGCCATTGACAAGAAAAGCTTCAAGGCATTTATATTGACTGTGGATTTTGGGGCTGGGAACCTGTCCAGTCCGAGCAGCAGAGGTAGAAGAGCACTGAGCGATATTCATGTGCAGACACACAAATGAATTCAAAGCACAGCACAAAGAGCAAAGAATCACGAGATAAAATGGGCTGGATTAGGAATCCTGGGTGCTAGGTCTGGCACACAGACCTTGTACACAGCAAACTTGGATACACAAGTGTAGGAAAGCTATAAATGGGGTTTAGGCCAGGAGAAACCCCTCAGGTTTGGTCCATCCTGGTCCAGACCAGAGCCAGGCAAAAGGTGCTCCAGGAAAGGGGAAAGGGGGAAAGAGGAAGGGGATGCTCAGGGCAGGATCCAGACTACAAAACTGAGCCATTCCTGAAGGATCTCCTCTTACTTTCCCAGACAAAAACGCGGAGCTGGATTTCTCCACCTTCCTCAATATCATGTACAGGCAAATGAAGCAAGAGGAGCCCGAGAGGGAAATCCTCACAGCCCTGTCCATGATAGACAGGCAGAAGAGAGGCGTCATCACCGTCTCGGAGCTGAAAGCCAAGCTCACCAGACTAGGCGAGAAGCTCTCCGAGGAAGAAGGTACTTTGCAATTCAAAGATGCATCAAATGCTCCTCATCCTATTTCCTTCCTGAATTCCCTCTGGGAAAGCACCTGTGCCAGCAGGAGATAGCACTGGCACAGCACATACCCGAGAGAAGGGATGTCCCCCATCACATGCAAGATGCCCAGGGCACCGGAGCATCGCATCTTGCTGTTGTGTCCACCCCACCAGCACCAGTCTCACAGCCACACAATGAGCTTGTGCCTTCATTTAAAAGGCTTTTCCCACATAAACCAGAGCCCCCAGGGGAGCCCAGACACACACAGAGCAGGGAGCACTCCTCAAGCCAAGCAGAACCATTAGCACCATCAGCTCTAATTGGACTCATGTGAGGACAAAGCCTCTCTGCTGTCATCAGCCTTTAGCCACACCACAATGGCCAAGCAGAGATGCTGTGTCTTGCAACCCAGATGCCTGTTAACTGAGAGACCTCTTCCCTTGCTGGAGTTGCTCCCTGGAATGATGATTTATCACATAGAGATGCTCTATTTAGTGTTCAGGTGCTGAAGGCCAGGTTGGATGGGGCTTGGAGCAAGCTGCTCTAGTGGAAGGTGTCCCTGCCCATGGCAGGGGTTGGAGCTGGATGAGCT
>JANHGB010009033.1:0-15313 GCA_026283785.1 Coracopsis vasa
CAGACGTACACAGTCGAAACCTTCGAGTCTTCTCGAAACCCTAACGTTCTAAGCGCATACCGCTTTAGATCCCGGAGCCCGTCAGGACTCGTCTCGGAAACCTCCCAATTGTTGCTCTGCTCGCTCTCACAGTGAGTATCGATCGACAGGTGATTCAGAAGAGTAAGCTCGGAAATATTTCCTCATCAGGTGACACCGGAGCCCTCATTCGCCTGGTCAAGAAGTCAGGACGCGCACCGTTCTCTTTCCTCATCCGTGAGGTGGCACGCCCCGCACACACCAGTTTTACATTTGTTCCCTCCTTCTTTAAGGAGGCAGAGAGAAAGAGTGAGGGAGAAAGCGCAAGAAAGCAAGCAAGAGAAAGGAGCAGGGGTGAGAAAGCAGGACAGCAATCAATAAAGCAAAATTTCCTTAGCAGCAAAAATAGCTGACAGACCTGCTTCCTAAGAACACTGAAAATTATTTTGCAAGTAAAAGTAGCAGAGAAGATAAGCCAACTTGAGGAACTCATGGGAAAGTGGTTATTGACAGGTATGAGGATGATATAATTGCTCAAGATGAGGTTTCTCTTTTATCTCAATAAAGCACTTTTGGATTAAAATATTGGAAAGACAGGTGCAAGACAATAGCTTAAAGCCTGTTCCTAACATATTTACATAATTTTATAGAAAGAAGCATTGATGTATGAAGTGTAAAATAAATACATTGAATGCGGAAAAGCCAGTGTCATGCATAACTTATACACACTCCTAGCAATAAAGAAACTTATTAGCCAAAATATCCTTCGCCTACTGAAAAAAAATGCATTGATTTTACAAAAGGCTGAGTATGTGTTAAAGAAAGTGTTCACTATTGTTCTTACATAAAGCAACTGATACAGTTGCATCTTAATTTATTTCCTGTTAAACACTTACAGCAAACAATAGATGATAATAGTAAACAGGATAATCTAGTACACATTTCCTCTCTTCCACTTCCTACTGCATTTAAGTATTCCACAACACATCCCCTTCGGCCATTCCGATAGCCTTCAGAATGAAACACACTTTGAGTATCAAAATATTTGAGGGTTTGTTTTGTGGTTGGGGGGTTGGTTTTGAGCAGGATGGGGAGTGGTTTTTTGCTTGGTTTGGTGTGCGGGTTTGCTTGTTGTTACTGAAAAACATTAGACAACTCTGATGACAGGTGAAGGTATGCAGTAACGGATGGGTAAAGAGATTGTATTTTCTGTTTCCATTCAGTTAGATGATTCCCTCATTTAAAAAGGGATTTCTTTGTGTACTAGAAAAACATGTTAGTAACAATATTTCTGTAAGAAATATTCTTTAACAAACTTTACAGATACCTAAAACCTATCTTAACCCATGCTGGTCCACCACTTACAACGACATTACCTGAATGGTGTAATCCTGTTGCTAGGCTTCTGACCAGCCCCAGTGCATATGGTGTAAGTACCCAGTTTGGTTAATTGTATTTAAGGTGTAATCCAAACCCTGCCATCCTCAACGGAACACGTCGGTAAACTCCCTTTTCCAAAGCCTATTACTTTCAAGGCTCATAATTACACAATCTCTTCAGGGTCATGGATAAGAGGTCTCAGAAGGTACAGTACTACTTTTTCAAGAATGGCCACTAATACTGCAAGAGATTCAAACATGAGTGACCTGTTGAAAATAATTCAGCCAGGTGCTTAAAGTATTGGCCGCACGAGTGATATTTTAGCACTGAAATTATATCTTAAAGATCTGAATTGTAGATTATGTTTATCAACAGTGCTGGAAAACAGAATAGGGTAAGCAATTGTTTGTTTTAAATCAGCATCAAGGTGGTAAATTAATACCTGAAAAAATAAGCAAATAATGAGATGAAAGTGGAATTGCTTTAGAATTGTTCTCCATTTATGCTTTAACAAAATTCCTCCTCAAGAGTCTTCCTTCCACTGATTTTTTCTTTGTTTGAATGCAGGACCAACTGAAGGATGATGACACAGATTATATCATAAATAATGATGAATTGACTGAAAACTATGAATCGTCTGCTCGCATACCAGTGTGGGACAGAACAGGTTCTACCCAGGCTACAGGCAAGGAAGATATTCATGAAGGAGACCTAGGATTAGGAGGGTACAAAATCCAGCTTGAACACACTGCACATCAACCCCAGATGAATTCATTAGCATGAATGGTGCAATGTTAATCACAAGAAATAAGATTAAAACAAAAATATAAGGGATGCTGTTATGTGAATATGAAGCTAGAAAATGTACTAAGCACAAAACTCAAAGAAAAATTAAATTTTACCAAGTAAATACCTGTTCCCCCAGGTAAGGGTTTATCACCATCCCTGTACCTACAACGAGATGCAGGCTTTCTGACTGCAGCAGGTTTTGATAAGAAGATGTAGGCATTACCAGCCCACTAAATTTTTTACAGTCTTGTCTCAGTGCTTGACTGTGTCATGCCCCTCACATGTACACAGACCTCTGAATGTTACTTATAGACTTTAGTCAGCTGGAACAAAGATCTTCCTAACATCTTCATGCTCACATGATGACAGCACTTTTACAGGTGTTCCTGAACAGATCCACAGATAGCTACTAATACAGTAGCTATTACATTTATAAGGAAGAAGCAGAAGATTCTTTGTCCAATGAGTATGTGATCTAAAAATATTTAAAACATACATTGCAGCACCTCAGTCTTGACAGGTTAAGCTCATTCAAACTCACTGCATAGACTTTTCCTGACAGACCAACATTTGCTTTCTAAATGCACCTTATAGCCTAATCTATCTAGGGTTGCACCAGACTGCCACAAAGTGAACATTGATAGTAGAAGACATTGAAGTCTATGTAAGCAGCAACAGACACTCTTTTATTGCTGCACAGAATGGGCATGACCACTATTTATACAGCAGTTATTCCACAAGGCATTTGGCATGACTGCTTTGCAGCACACAAAGCTTGCATGCTGGGAAAAGTTTTATTGTTTTTTTAAGATCACTTCAAATGTATACTTTGATTTAAGCAGTCAACTGTTTCAGGTTTTATTGCTCGAGGAGAGTTGTTTCTCATCAAATATTTCTGCAAAACAGCTATATCCAAGACTGTCTGGTCCATGGATGTTTGTCTATCTATCTATGCAGGGCACTCAGTATCACAATAGTGATGAGTACAGTGAGCATTAGATATAGAAAAACAAGGATAGCTTAAGTGTAAATGTATTAATTGTGACAACTGATCAAACATTACATACAGCTAGCTGCCATATGCTATTATTAAGCATTAACATAGATCAGCTTTTGCACAGATCAGCTAAGCAGTGCAAATACAGGGACAAAGCCACGCTTCTGTTACGAGAGCATGTGCCTTTTTTCACTGCACAAGTTTCAACAAGCTGTGCATGATAATGTTCCTACTAAGAAAGTTAAAACATGAAGAATTTTAAAATAAGGTCAATTTTAATATAAAAAGACAATAAGCAAGCAAGAAATTTGAACTCTATTAGAATAAAAATCAAGCCATCTCCATGAATGATCATAAAGCTGAATAGGTCTTGATTTCACCACAGATGGAAACCAAAATAAAAGCCTAAATATAATCAAGTTTTAGTCATTTTTTTTCCAGGCTAATTAATTTCTGGTTAAATATGACTCTGTAACAGCTGTTTTAAGCATAAATCTGAATGCTGGAGTTCTATATGCTGTTACAAAAGATCAGAAGCTTAAACTGGCATTTTATTTTCCCTAAACACTTATCAAGTAACTTCAAAGGATCTTAATCCCCATGTAGTTTAAAACAAATAATATTCAGGCATGATCACAAGTTCTGAAAAGAACTAACGAATTTACAGCTCCTTAATTTGCCTTGTTTAGCTACATGAGGTTGGAAAAATATGCACAGCAGGTTGCAAGAAGGGATGGAGAATGGGTGAAGAGGTAAGGTTTTACTGTGTAGTACTGTGCACCTTACAGCATGCAGTAGGAGTCAGCAAAGGTAACAGGAGACAGGGGAAGGAGATACAGACATGCTGCAGTGAGGTGAGTATGTAACACAGTGAGAAGGTATTATCATGGATGGGTGCTAACAGTCCAGATTTCAGTAGCCATAGTATCCCATTTCAATCTTTAGAAGTATTGCGTGCATGTCACTGGGCTTCCTAAGCTCCTTAGGAAGCAGAAAACCTAGTCCTTATAGTGCAAATCGATAAACTGCTGCAGTATTATGAAGATGCTAAGATGCTTTTCACAGCTGCTACATGAACTGGAAATGACAAGTTCTTCACCAGCAGTTCTGCTCTTAGATTCCACTCTGAAATGCATCCTGTAGCATACTCTATGGGGTTTTTGCTGATTTATTTATCTTGCCTATGTCCAAGATACTCACACTTGGGCAATGTGATAAATGGAGAGCTCTGGGGTCTGAAATTCTGTTTATCAAAAGAAAAAAAGTCTGTAGTGAATACTCTCCACACTGTTGTACCTGGATGCCTAAAAGGGCTACTTTACTGAGTAAAGAAAGTCATCCCTTGCAACAGAAAAGTGCATGCTTCACATCTTCACAGGTCAGATTTTTATGCTAAGACTATCAAAACGCTGAATCAATAGTCCCAGCAGGATGGGTATTTAGCCTCTGGGACCATGCTCAGCAAGCAGAGTATCATTACCTCTCAGTAAAATTAGTAACTTGAGTTGCAAGCAAACTTGAAACTTGTACTAAATGGCAATAAGTCTCAATTATCCATTACAGTATTCAGCTCTGCCATTTCCTAATTTTAGGATATTCTCTTCATGACATGCAGATCAAGAGTTAAGACAGCATTAGAACAGATGATATATTTGTATTCAAGAAGAAATTACTTGTAACTAATAATTCTGCATGACTGTTTAAACAGAGTAATGGATGTTAAGAGAGGCCTTTAATGTTAATTTACAGTTCATACGCTGGAGATTTAAACTACTCAATATCACACAGTGTTTGACTGAATGTGCAAGTCACTCATGATAAATGTGAAGCCATTCTTCCTATCTGAGTTAATCTAATAAAACACTGCACGGAAAATGAAATGTAAAATGTGTTGTCAAAACGACGTGACTGCATCCTCAGTATGAAGTCCAAAATGTTAGGAAAGATAGAAATCTGCAATATTGCTAAACCTTTCAGGTTTCTGAAGTAATAACTGAAATGTCATACTGAACTGCAGAGAACATTTGGCTAAGGTTGGTGGCAGCAAAATGAATTCTGGCTATACACAGAGCCAGTCCAAAAAAGATACTGTACTAGAAATATCAGGTAGCTATGATCACTTTCACAGAGAAGTGCAACATTCTTTAACCTCACTGAAAGCAGGAGCTATTGTAAGCAAACACTTATGTTGCTGTGTTAAGAGCTCAAAGTGGTCCATATTAACCACATTAGGACTATCTTCAACAAACTGATCAACACTGTACATAGCTTAAGGAACTAAACTGATTGTACTGAAGCCACAAGAGCAGTTCACACCCTTTCCACCTAGGAACTTACTCATGTGCCTTGCTGGGCTGAGGACAGTCTGTACAACAAATACTTTCTTTCCTTTTGAAAGCTGGTCTGTTTTTTACTATCAGTCAGCAAATAATGCTGGGCCCAGAACACCCCAATTGCCATGTACATTTGGGTACAACATGAATGCAGCAATATACATAAGTTTGTTTTAGATACACATGAACGTTACACATCGGCTTTCAAAATTCTTTGTTTTCACAGAGATTGAGAATTGTTGGGATACAAATATTAATTATGTACTTCAGAGAACAAAAAAGATACCCTAAATACCCACTTTAGAAACTACTTCTAATGACAAAGTTGTTTTCCCCTACTTCCTTCTAGCAAAATGGAA
This sequence comes from Coracopsis vasa, assembly GCA_026283785.1. NCBI lineage: Eukaryota > Metazoa > Chordata > Aves > Psittaciformes > Psittacidae > Coracopsis > Coracopsis vasa. Next base: position 5,877 of record JANHGB010009033.1, read on the forward strand.
AATAGCCCTTTAAAATGTCTTAAAGCAAACCAGTTCTGAGCATTTTAAATAACACAAGCAATCTCACCTCTGGCAATATAATCCCAACAGACATGAGTTCTGCTCAGTGAACTATAAAAGACTTGTCGATATTTTTATTTCATAAAGTCTTTCAGAACTTGAAAATTCTTCAGTTGATCCAAATTTCCTAAGCAAATGTTAGTTTAGCCTACAGCCTATCAGTCAATTTTCCAATATCCAGAATTCCAATAGCTAAAATCCCAGTATCAGTCAATTTTAAGATCATGAAATCCCCTCTATCCTTTAGCTCAGTGATTAGTTTTTATGGTAGATATTCCTCTTCAGAAGATTCAAGCAAAATACCTGAACATGTTTTTTTCTTGCATACTGGTTTGTTTGTTGGTGTTTGGGGTTTTTTTGTTGCTTGGGGCTTTTTTGTTCAGTTTTTGTTTGGTTGTTTTTTGTTGTATATACTTTTTTTACATCATAATCACATACTGAAGTGCAAGCTCCTGAACAGTATGAATGAAAAATTTGTCTGCCAGTGCAGTACTTGTCTTCCTCTTTATTCATCTCTTTCAAGTGACTAAAAGAGTAGGATGGCCTAGTGCAATGATGGACATCAGCCAAGCCAATATTTGCTTCAACAGTGGTGCAAGTCATACTTTCAGACTTAAACAATCTACTGGACATCCTGACGTGTATTAAGAAGCACAGCCAAATTCTTCAGAAAGCAAAACATAATGTCTTTTAGCTCTGTCTTGTCAATCAATAGCCCAGGTTTGTCTTCTCCATATGAAAAGCACAGGGACTTTTTCACAGTTAACCCAAGGTATTTCAAGTCTCTATCTTCAACTTGGGCTCTGTTCCGAACAGTCCCCTGGCACCATCAGCAGCTGCACTGCTAGAAAGAACACCAGCCAAGACTGGCTCATAGTTCCATGGAATTCTGCAGGAAAACCCCACAGTCTTCATGTTTCCAGTTACACACCCTTCCAGCTTTCCCACCATTAACAACCACATTGGCTTCCTCCCACGCCGTCACACCCTCGCTCTGGGCAGTCTTCCCTCTCCACACCAGAGGAGGCAGCAAGTGCTGCACAAGTTCTGCTGCATTATACGTGCGACAGCAGTAATTTGGCTCACAAATGAACCCTTTTTTTTTCCCCTCCCACCAGTGTCAGAGCACAGACAATGTTTTCCCACCTAATTCAGTATCACTGGTCAACATTATTCCCTTACTAAGGTCCGTGGTACAGAAGAATAAACATTGTTTCAGGCCTCAAAGGATCCCAAATCTGACAGAGTCCAAGTAACATCATCCTTCTGAGGACTGGGCAGGGCTTGAAATTCTGGTGTCAGAAGCAGTAAATACCCAGGAGTGGTTTCCAGCTAATGTTTTACATGATACTTTACCACATAGCTGTTTGCCTCTGGTGTGCTACAGCAAGGCAGGTGGACATTAAGGAACTATTGGTATTTTATTTGACAAGTGTTTGAAACTAGAGAGCTTACTATGCCTAACAATCCAAACACTAAAAGATATAACCTTTTATCATGATATCAGGCATTATGCAGACCTAGGACAAGTTATATCAAGCGACTTGAAATGGGATAATATCCCACAAGCATAATGAGATTTCTTATTCCAGAGGTACAGTACCTTCTAAATATAACCCAGTGTTTTATAATACATGCCTGACTGGAAATCAAAGTAAGACAGAAAAGGAAATTAATTAATGAATGATAAAAGAAAGAGGGAACAAGGGAAGAAAGAATCAGTGCCAAAGTTTGAAAAGTTTGAAAAGATCACAAAGATATTAAAAGCAACTGCGGACTGAAACCCAAATTAAAGTATTTATCTGTAGCATGAGAAACTAAGAGTTAGTTTGAAGAACACTCTCAAAAACTTTGCTAGACCCTTATCCCTGATGCTACTACTGCACTGTAAAAAAGTTAGCCATTTCACATCCTAAAGGGAGCCACTGCTGCCAGCTGAAGGTTGACCAGATTTAAAGAAAATGAAGAAAAAGGACTCAAGGTGAAAGGCTAATCCTTGAACAGCACTGTTAGCAAAGCAATAAAAGCTACATAAGCGTGATATTTGCAGAAGTGTGGAAAAAAACCTGGTGATATAAGTTCTTCAGTCTTATTTCATCTCTCCTTCCTTCACCAGCTATTCTTTTTTTTTTTTTTTCCACCAAGTTGTCTCTTTCACCTTCTCTGGTTTCCCTTTATTTTTAAGATAAAGGTTTGACTTTTCTCACCCCTTGGGCTAGCAAAATTTTATGAAGTCCTTTTCCCCATTCACATGATATCCACACCCAACTCAATTGGAACAGTCCTTCAAAAAGAAACCAATATGATGCAAGAGTATATGAACTACATGACTTCTACACCAAATAGAGATTACACCTAAAGACAGGTGGGTCAAACACATCGCAATATCCTTTAGGCACTTCACTATGGCTAGTGAAGTTAAGAGCAAGTGCTCATATATTTCAACTACAGGAACCAACAGGAACAAAAGCCCTTAAAGGCTTCAGAAATCACTCAGTGAGGCAGACATGGCATGGTGTCAGAGCAATCTCATACAAGCAATCTGGCTGTGTGCGCTTTCCTTACAGCAAGGATGAGGCAGTTTTGCCTTCAAAAGCTAAGGCACATGAGCTTACACCCACTGCTGTGGAATACTAGCACATAGGCAGTAGCTGTAGAGCAGCAATGCACACCCCTAAATACAAACCCACTGCCTTTTTCCTCCCATTGTACGAGTAGCCTGGGGCAGCTTCTGGAGGGCAAGCTCTCTTGGCCATGGGAGAACTCACACTTATCTGCAATAAATCAAGCAGAGGTTTCCAGCTGGCAGAGTAGGGAAACTGGTGTTATCCTTTACCATTTCATGGTCCAGGCACATTTGACTCCTGGTTCTCTGAGAGCCCTGCTGATGCTGTTGATTTGAGAAGTGACCGGAGCACCTTTTCTGATAGAAGCTAATGTGAAGTGGGCACTTGAGACAAGTGCTCTAGTTTCTACTGAATGAACCATTAGACCTATGCAAAAAGAAAAATCACTGTTCTGTTTCTTAACTGTTTGGTTTACTGCAAGTATGTGTCTGCAAACACTGAGACCCTGATATTTACAGGCCTCAACACCAGTAATGGAGAATCTGCCATGAAACTTCAAACTCCCTAAATTTGGCACTGAAAAAACATCCTCTTCTGCATAAGCCCCCATATACCACCATCTGGCAGGGTTTCATGCTGATTTAGTTCATTGGAAAATGTAATGGTTTATACCTAAACTGAAATTTTAAAGCACTGGAAGAAGATTTTAGTATACAGATAGGAACATGGATGAAGATTACAACCCAGTGTAGTTCAGATGCTCTGTGAGGGTGACTGTGAACTGCCTTTGCCAACAATGAACTTTCACTTAAAAAAATGCTCATGCAACACCCACAGTTAACAAATGGTGACACACTGTGCACTGTTAACGTACAGTCCAAAACACAGTTTGAATGTATTCGCATGAACAAAGTAATGATCTAATTTTAAGTTGATTTTATGCCCTAGCTAAATCAGGAATCTGAGGAAAACTGGTTTAATCTACAGACACTTGGCACTATTTCCTGAAACTATTTAAACCCTGGTTAATAAGGTTTACTAAAGAAAAATAGAAACAGATTCACTAGTACCCTTAAAAATTGCCACAGCTCGTCACTGACTTTATGTGGCTCTGGAAAAGATTTAGAAATGGTTGTATCATGAGTATTATCTGAATGACCTCAAAGACTTTTATTAGGTGCTTTTCTTATAAAATAGAAAACAAACAAACAAACAAAAAAAAACACAACAAAAAAAACACACCCCACACACAGAAACCACTTCAATGCAGTATGCAATAGGAAGTAAGGAAGACCGCTACAGAAATCAACTCTGTCCTCAGAGCTTTCCAGATGATTTCTAGACCTGTCAATGACATCTGATTACTTCAAAAGTTATTTCAGTATCCCTCAAACTGCTGCACTAACCACCAGGCTAAGTAGGTGACCTGAGCCAGCACACAGTCCACTGCTCCAGCCTTAATAACTGGAACAGAAGAGCTGTCAGCAACACACAGCCTCCCCTTTTCCCCTTCATTTCCTACTGGAACGTGATCAAGGATAATGCGGAGCAGCATATAACAACCCCCAGTTCGCCTTCACTACTACATTCATTTTTTCAAAGACCAAGGCTATTCAAAGATTGCTTCATGTTAAACTGAGCCATGATTTTTAAAAGTGAGTCTAAACTTAAGTTCCTAAAATTCATGGGCTCCTAGTTAAATAATGTAATTTTTCGAAGTGATGAATACCCAGGAGCTCACCTATTGCAGCAATAAAAATTGCACTGAAATTAGTCCATAGGAAATGCCAAAATGCTCACTGCTCCCAGCAGGACTTCTAAGACAAAAGCACAGCATAAATGCACCTTACTCTGATCAGCACAATAAACTCCCTACTCCAAGAAGGAAACTGATTTCCATCACAGCATGACTCAGCTACTATGTAAGGAATAATTTGGAGACCTAAACAGTACTGACACCCTTCAGGCCATTGCTGCTGGATTTGTTTGGGGATTTTTTTCCTTTGTCTGTTTTCAAGTTGCAGCTACCTGGGGAGGACAAGGCAAAGAACCTGGGCAAGCATGAGGAGTGGTGACCTCATCTTTTGTTTGGCCTCCCAGCTCAGGAGAGCCAGATTTGTGTGAAGCCCAGTGTGTGCTGCAGCTTATTTTTCCATGGCTGCTCCAGCATATGCCTTCTATACAATTTCATCTCTTGCTTGTAACAGCCTTAGTCAATGGGGATTTTCTCAGAAACTTCCTGTACAGAAAGGTATCACTTCAGCACACAGTAGTGCAAGGATAGAGATGCGGTTGTTAGCTGCCGGATTCTTTGTGGTTTTAATATCCAGGATTTGCTCATGTTGAGAGCCTTAGTTGGGAGTCAGTTTATTTAGACAAAGCTTTCACCATCTGTTCTTCCAAATTCTGAAAACATGAAGAGAATATGCTCCACAAGCAGCTACAAACACAGATGAGCTCTGCAATTTATACTGGGATATATGATATACAGGGAAAACAGTTCGTAAGATTTATGAGATTTCTCCTTCAGGCATAAATTGAGGATTGAAGATTTAATGCTCTAACCTCCTTTAATTTTGCATCACAGTGAAACAATTCTCTCTTTTACATGAGTTTGCTGTCACCCAGCTCTACAGAGGCCCAAATTCTTCCAAACTAAGAAAGCTTATAAGATATTTGTAATTAAAGACAAACTTGTCAACTTCACTAATACACCACCTACTCACACAGTCCTTACAAAGAGGTTTTGTATTATCTAAAAGTTAGTATCTCCAAATAATTAGCAAGTTAAGCTACAGCTACAATATACAGCTACAATATAATTCACTTTCAAACCATAGCCACATGAAAATGCATGAATACCTACCTCCCTTAAAATACAACTCCCAGCTCTTATTCCTGACTTTTCAGACAATTTCCACCCACTTGACAAAAAACACTTTCACAAACTCTGCCCCAGATCCCCAGACATTATAACATTATAGGTACCAGTTGCCTGTAATTGTGCTGGGAATAACGTATTGGAGCTTTCCTAGAGCAGGCTTCTGTGAAGGGTCTGCAAAGGATGACCTGCTCTACCAGCTCCCCGGGGTGCAGGCACCTGGCCAGAGCCTGCCCACACCTGCATGAACTGCCACCATCCCAGGCGGACAAGAAAGGAGCTTCCTGCTCTCCTCCTGCAGGGACTATTTCCATATTTTCCACCAAAGTCAACTGATTTGACAAGAAGCCACCACCAAAGGCTGGAGAAATAGATTTTCTTATTCCCAGCACTTAGACCCACTGCCTATCACAGCATTATGCTGATGTTTCCCTGAAGATGCCAAACTGCTCTCCTGCTTTGCCCCATTCTCTTTCCTGGTGTCTTCAGAAGGGGCAGATCTGCCTCAAAGCCTTTGAAAAATGCTTCTTGCACGTGAAGGTCAGCAAGCATCACCCCTTTGGAGGAAGGTAAACCCTCTTGCTCTTGGAATCAGTCATGTCCTCCCCCCCAGGATATAAAATATCTTCTTGTCTCAACAACGCAGACTACTGGCAAAGGCAGGGCAAGAGTCCACAGGACAAAGTCAGAGTCCTTTGATCTGACAGTCATTGATGGTCCATTTTCTGCACTATATTATTTCACTTCCCCTTAGGAAGTCTACCTTTGCCGTTCCACTGCAGTGCCACCTATAAGCTACAGAATTCAGAGCAACTCAGGCATAGTTAAATTAGCTCTCATAGGGCACTTGCTGCAGCACAAATTAATCAAAACTACCGCTCAGATGTGCTGCAATTCAAAAAAATGCGATTAAAAAAAAATTTACATCAAAATCAAATAGAATACAAAACTTTTCTGATTTCATTAAAAGCTCCATGGAATAGAAGTCAATATTAATAATTTTGATTGTTGCTTTGTTTTCTTTAAAAATCTGCATATTTATATCTTTACTGCATTAAATGTTAGTTTAGAGGAATTTGACAATGCACACCATACCCAAATTCAAAAGTAAATCTTAAAAGATTAAAATTACAGAATAAAATGTTTCAGGTCCTCATAAGAAGTGTCAGGTTTTCAATTCTGCTTAAGAAGAGAAAAAGATTTCAGAAACAAGCATTTTCTATATGTCTCTCCTCACTCTAATACCTCAAGGATTAGCCATTATAAAACCACCAATAGGTCTCCTTGAACCTTATTTAAGAGTCTTTTTAGGCTTCTCCACACCCAGAGGCCAACTGCTATGGCCAGCAGCCCACCAGGGATGCAGGATATGCACAGGTCTTCCCAGATAAGAAAGGGAAAGTATCTCTCTGCTCCAGCAGTGACAGGGTAGTAAAGAACATCATTTATCACAAACTCCAGCACTCCCAAAGCAGCTCACTTCCTCTCTTTGCTGGCTCCACATTGACTTCACCCATATAAGCTCCATCCCAGAACAGAAATCTTTTTCCATGACAAGGCCTCAAACCCCCAGAGGTTAAAATGGGAACATGACGACAAAGCCAGGAAACTCACACTAGTTGAAGGAAGGACATCTGCCTATTAATATGTTTGTGGGCAAAAGCATCTGTTAAACTGGAGTTAAGCCTGAAATAAAGATTATGTAAAAAAAGAATTTAGGAATGGAGGGGAAAAAAAAGAAGAAAAGAAGAAGAAAGATGTATTGCTTAAATTATTCAGTATGAATTAAACTCCCAGCTGCACATAGCTGGCAGATTTCTGTTTAAAAGTAAAATCATAAGTCATTCATATAAGCTGTCCATTTGGCAAACGCATTTATTTTATCCCTTTACAGAGAAAATGGAGACATTTTCAAGTATCGCTTCCCATTATGTCAGGAGGAAACCTAGACAGTAGGAATCATCAATTTAGGAGAACTTGGCAAGCCCCTCAAGGTTTGCAAAGTTGGTGTTTTGGTTCAGCGTTTTCTTTAAAAAAGTTCTGGGTAAAAGAAATTTATATAATTAGAAAGTTTATACAGAGAAAAAAAAATAATTTTTTTTTTCAAGAGACAGAGTATAGGAATCTTTTCCCCAAAAAATCCCAGAAAATTCCCCCATAAAATCTAATTCTGTTATTGCTTGAGAGCAAGCTGAGAGGGTAAAAGTAACTGAGAAGCATCAATTTCCCATTTTTATGCATTTTTTCCATTTTAACTGAATAAAAACAATTACGAAGTTTGAAAACTTGAAATGGCATTCAGTTTCAGGGAGGCAAGAGGAGCTCATACAGACATTTCTAACACTCAGAGAAGGCACTGGTCAGAGGGGCTCCCACCAACACTGAGTCCAGGCTGCTGGAGGAGGGGAAAGAGCAGCAGTGCCTGCAGACTGGAAATCCAGCAGCAGGAAATCCACTGATCTGCCATCAGATCTGGGCCACCCAGGACCTAGGCAGCTATTTCCCACACGCCTTCCACATTTATTTCCAGTGTTGACAAGAAAGGTGCTGCTGGGAATGTTCACAATAGCCCCATGATAGACAAGTTTTAATCATCCTGTTTCTCAGATGCAAGCAAAGTGGGTATAGTCCACCTTAGAAGAGGGGAAGGTTATACGGACATGGTGTGACCTTCAAATTAAGAACAAGGTGAAAGCTTCATCTATGCATGAGTCCAGCTTCAGGGTTATCATTACGTGTGAAAAAGCTTAATCCTGAGAAGTTAGCACAAGAACACAGCCTGCTGGGACTAGGGGGCTTGTCTCACACAGTGGCAGTTGCTCAGTAAATGCTTCCCTTTTTGTGATGCTGCTTTTTGCTGTCTTGCATCAGTCGCTTGAATTCAAATACCTTAGGTAGGTTTCACAACAATACGAAGAACTGAACGGAGCATACATCTGGACAGTGCAGCCAATGTCTCTAATGCACTGCCAGGACTACTAGCTTTTCTAAGAGAATATACCCTTCTACTAGGAACCAACCTGGTTTGCTTTTTAACAAGGAGACCAGCTTGGCTTCAGGATTTAAAAACTCAGAAGGCAAATATTAAATAATCTTGCTAAGCTTTGAATTTAAAGGTAATACCATCAACAAAATCCCATCTGCCTTTCACCTAAAACCACCACCTTCCTTTGCATCTGGGGAGCAGATGAAGAAATGGAGCCTCCTCTTCACCTTAATTTTGGGAAATATAGCTTAGAAAGTTTACCAGGACGGGCATCCCAGACACATGCCACCATGCATCCAGCTTCCTTGCCAGTGCTGCCAAGCAACCCAGCCACAGAGAAGGCTGCACTTGCCCTTAGCTGAACCTAAGCATGCTGCAGTACAGGAAGGCAAAACTGGGCAGCAGCCTTTGGAACCATCGCTTCTGCTGATCCGGAAGATGAATGCAAAGTCAGTACTCCAAGGAGTAGGAGAACAAGGGACTTGAAGGCACTGTTACCCAGCTAAGTTCATAAGAGCAATTAAAGGAGAATATTTCCAAGAGAGGATTTATTCACTGATATTTTCTTGCCCACCATTATTACCATTATAATTATAATTATAATAATTTTAAGCCATTATTACTGAGAACATGCAGTTTAGTGCATTCCAGCTCTATTTCCTGGCCTTCAGCAAGGGGAAGGGGGCAGAAAGGGGGTGTCACTAATGGTCTCAAATTTCCTCTTGAATGGGATAATATCCACTGTTAAGGGTGTGGAAGGGTTGCTTCTTTGGTTTTGTGGGGGTTTTTTTCTTTAATTCCCTCCTGCCTCTCCCACCGCACTCAAAAGATTAATGAGGGGAACTGACAACTTGAATTCATCTAGTTTTCTTGTTGTTTTTTTTTTTTTTTTTTTAAATTAAATATCAGGTTGTGTTTTCCTAAAGCAATTAGATTCATATAA